>CM044966.1:14599180-14836680 GCA_024516035.1 Bactericera cockerelli
AAATAAATGTGTGTAAATAGTCAGGAAATTATTTCATTGAAACAACTTTGAACCTGGAATGAGATCGAACACAAATTAGTATGGTCAGTGACTATTGCGTTTTTTTTTTCAACTTTCTTAAACTTCCTGATTTTACCTTTGTCTCACTTTATCACAATCTTACTGAACCACTCAAACTATGTCTTATTTTTATATTTTTATTTTATTAAAAAAAAAAAAAAAAAAAAAAAAAAAACACAAGAAAGGACAGAGAAAGAGAGAGGGCATCTCAAGTTCAGTTCAAGTGTTGGTTTCCCTGTCTTGTCTTGTTAGCTTAACCCATGTGGTTTCCGCGGGGCTAAAGTTTCCTTCTCGTGTTTCAAGTCAGATGTCAAACTGTGTGACAAGATACAGGGTGTTCCTCAAAGTATGGTTTACAGTCGAACCTGAACAAACTTTAAGATATGTACATACCAGTCATATTGATACCTATGTTCTATGTAATAGCTCAGTGGTCAAGCACACCCGTGCCGACAAAAAAAGTGTATTCACAATATGGTTACAGTTGTTTGTAAGGGATACCTTCCGGTGCGCTCGTGTTGACCCAGCACCTAAATGAGAAGTAGGTATTGTGTCACTTCTCGCCCATCAGAGAAAAGGCATACTACGGAATGGGCAGACTACAGCACAGACCACAAGCGTCTACAGTAGCACCTGTTTCATGTCTACGAAACAAAAAAGGCTGTGAAACACTCATTAAAAAATCTATAATATAATAATAATAATTTCGCCTTGTTTATACTGCCCGATTTGGACTACTAAAGTCCCATTATTCCAGCAGTAAGCCCAAGACGTATTATTATGTGGTAAATATCCCAAATGGAGTATAACTTGTCATGTTGTGATGTCCCGGCTAGATTTCGAACCCACGACCTCCGGAATCTCTGGATTCACAGAGTGCCGCCTTTACCACTGAGCTACCGGGACAGACTACACACACACTCAAAATATATTATTCAACAAGTTGGATCAAGTTTTATTTACAAAATAATGACATAGAATATATATACATACATAGATATTAAAATTAAGAAAACAAAACTTGACCTAGGGCGGCGCTAATGCCAACGGCATTCTCTTCCTGCCAACGACATTCTCTTCCAATACATCTGAATTTACACCCTGTATGGTGGTTAACATCAACCAGTGGTCAGCTAGTCTAGCGTTGACCGAGGGGTGACACTTGACACCCTGCGGTGGTCAGGGTGGGGCAATGGACACTCGTTGAGAAAGCTTACTGGAGTGTGAAACAAGATGATCCGAGCTTCTTATGTTCACCTGGATGTCAGCTTGACTTAGCCAAGTTCGACTTGAGATGCTTTCGCTTGAGTTGAGTTCCACAGTTAAGTTAAAGAGAAAGTTATCATAATTATAATAATATTTTTTTATTAAAAAAAAAAATAATAAAAAAAATAAAAAAATAACAGTATTCACAAGTAAGTAAATGATCCTGATACCTTTTCCATATTAAATTTAGATATAAATCATTTTTCTTGTTTACCAACCATTTGTAAAACATTATAAATGTAAATACAAAAAAAAAATTAAAAAAAAAAAAAAAATAATATATTTTTTTAAGCCAACAAACGGCTTAAGGTTAGATCTCATGAATTTATGTGAGTCTTAGGCCCTAGTACAGATCAGTTCTATGACCTATCCTCATCTAACCAACTTATCCTCACCTAGTTATTCTAGTTTCTCCTTATAACTTATTTGCCCAAGGATGTGCTAGATGCTATTTGTATGTATAGGAAGCACATATATACCATAGATATGTGTACCTAATATGTATATATGCATTAGATCGGCTCATATATAAAACAGCCTGATGAAATCACATTAAACTGACAAGATTTACTTAATACCTTCAGGTGTACTATTTATAATACCTACTGATTGATATAATACATAATTCTATTCATAATACTGTGATGGATATATTCAACAGTATAGATTGGGTAATATCCAACACCGGCCTGAGAGATGAACATTAAGTTATATTGCTTAGGTACAAGTAATAGTTGAAGTATTACTTCTATTATTATTAGTACTTGCTCTAAGTATAGTACTTGTAGGATAAAGTAGTTTACTGTAGACCGACCTCAGTAGCTTGATCGATAAGGCGGCGGACTAACCTGGAGGTCGGTGGTTCAAGTCCCGGTTTCAGCGTAGATTTAGTGAATCGAGTAGTAGTTGTGTTATTACGAAAGAGATTAACACAAATATATGATAACTAATACAAATCATTGCAGCGTTCAACAGGGCTGTTGTTAGAAAGGGAGTCGAAACACTGTCCGTGAAAGTGATTAACACAAATATGATAACTTATACAATAACTACGCAATCCACACATTCCTTTAAATTTCAAGTCCTAATTGCCAAATCCAATCGTTAGATCATTAAAAGCATTGCCAACTAATCAGTAACAATGGTAGGTTATTATTACTTATTTATTATTATAACTAATCTTTGGTATTATTATTTTTATTATTATACATCTTATTATTATTGTACAATTTGTATTGTTATCATTTTGTAATATCAAAGGTGTAAAGGTGTTTGCTTGATAATTAATGGAATTCCTAACGTAACTCTACCATCAACCATATCATCTCATATCTCACAATGGACACACAGGCTGATTCAAAAGTGCTGAAATTCATTGTGATTGTCTATTTGTCTTCCTTGTAATGTTTGTCTGATCAGAAACCAATACTTCAATAAAATCAGTATGAACAGAAAAGTGAGAAGCTATACTAGATTTATGTACATGAATATCAGAACATACCTGGACAGCTGTTTCGTTTCTTTTCTCTTATCAGCAGGTAATAGTTCTGATTATCCATGCCATCAACTAACCTCTCTATTTTAATCAGTAGAAACAGAAAAGTGAGAAGTTGTACTAGATGTACAAATGTACATCAATATCAGAACATACCTTATTGAAGATGGAGCAGGAGTAGACTATATAATATGTCAATAAATAAATATAAATATCCCACTTATCTTTCAACAACACAAAAAATCACAGCCACATCAAAAAAAAAAAAAAAAAAAAAAATACCCGGACAGCTGTTTAGAGCCTGAGTTCGGCCTTTCCTAATAATCCCGTTCAGGACGACAATAACAATGTGGGTAGCTCTACACAAACTTTTGGGTCACACTGTAATTCTATTACACAAACTTTTGAGAGTTTTGAGTCACACTGTACTCGCACACAGCAATATTAATGTAATCTCACCTGCAGAGTTTTGGGTCACACTGTAATTCTGTTACACAAACTTTTGTGTCTCACTGTAATTTTATTCTATTACACAAACTTTTGAGTCACACTGTAATTTTATTCTATTACACAAACTTTTGAGTCACACTGTAATTTTATTATATTACACAAACGTTTGTGTCTCACTGTAATTTTATTCTATTACACAAACTTTTGAGTCACACTGTAATTTTATTCTACTACACAAACTTTTGTGTCTCACTGTACTTGCACGCAATATTAATGTACTCGCCCACGGAGTTTTGGGTCACACTGTAATTCTATTACACAAACTTTTGATAGTTTTGTGTCTCACTGAACTTGCTCACAATATTAATGTACTCACCCGCAGAGTTTTGGGTCACACTGTAATTCTATTACACAACTTTTGAGAGTTTTGTGTCACACTGTACCTGCACACAATATTAATGTACTCACCCGCAGAGTTTTGGGTCACACTGTAATTCTATTACACAACTTTTGAGAGTTTTGTGTCACACTGTACCTGCACACAATATTAATGTACTCACCCGCGGAGTTTTGGTCACACTGTAATTCTATTACACAAACTTTTGATAGTTTTGTGTCTCACTGAACTTGCACACAATATTAATGTACTCACCCGCGGAGTTTTGGTCACACTGTAATTCTATTACACAAACTTTTGAGATTTTTGAGTCACACTGTACTTGCACACAATATTAATGTACTGGCCCGCGGAGTTTTGGGTCACCCTGTAATTCTATTACACAAACTTTTGTGTCTCACTGTAATTTTATTCTATTACACAAACTTTTGAATCACACTGTAATTTTATTCTATTACACAAACTTTTGAGTCACACTGTAATTTTATTCTATTACACAAACGTTTGTGTCTCACTGTAATTTTATTCTATTACACAAACTTTTGAGTCACACTGTAATTTTATTCTACTACACAAACTTTTGTGTCTCACTGTACTTGCACACAATATTAATGTACTCGCCCACGGAGTTTTGGGTCACACTGTAATTCTATTACACAAACTTTTGATAGTTTTGTGTCTCACTGAACTTGCACACAATATGAATGTACCTACTCACCCGCGGAGTTTTGGATCACACTGTAATTCTATTACACAAACTTTTGTGTCTCACTGTAATTTTATTCTATTACACAAACTTTTGAATCACACTGTAATTTTATTCTATTACACAAACTTTTGAGTCACACTGTAATTTTATTCTATTACACAAACTTTTGGGTCTCACTGTAATTTTATTCTATTACACAAACTTTTGAGTCACACTGTAATTTTATTCTATTACTCAAACTTTTGTGTCACACTGTAATTCTATTACACAAACTTTTGAGTCACACTGTAATTTTATTCTATTACTCAAACTTTTGTGTCTCACTGTACTTGCACACAATATTAATGTACTTGCCCGCGGCAAAGAACCCAATCACACGCATAAGTGTGTTAATTCAGAAAGGTCAACCGCGGAGTCTCCAGAGCCAAAGGTCAGGGGTTCGAGATAGCAGGCGACATTCTTTTCAGAGGCATTGAGTCAAATTATCGGCCATTGAAATCTGAGTCGACTGTTAACAGCTGCGGGAACACTGGCATACATATTTATTTCACTGAGTAAGCCACTGTTGTTGTTATTATTATTACAATTATTGTTATTATTATTATACTGATTAAAATAGAGAGGTTAGTTGATGACATGGATAATCATCAGAACTATTACCTTCTGATGAGAGCAAATAAGCTCGAAACAGTTGTCCAGGTATGTTCTAATATTCATGTACAATGTACATATATGCAATACAACTTCTTACTTTTCTGTTTATACTGATTAAAATAGAGAGTTTAGTTGATGGCATGGATATTTAGATCTATTACCTGCTGATGAGAGCAAATAAGCTCGAAACAGCTGTCCAGGTATGTTCTGATATTCATGTACATCTGGTACAACTTCTCACTTTTCTGTTTATACAGATATACTGATTATTATAATTATTATTATTATTATTGTAGTTTTTGTTGTTGTTGGGTGTTAAACCCCCGTCTCGAATGACCTAGATGTGTCGGTAGCTCAGTAGTCAAGGTGTTGCGTCGGTCTGGTAATCCACAGGTCGCGGGTTCGAAACCCAGCCGAGACATGACAAGTTATCCTCTTAATTTGTGATATTTTTTTTTTTTTTAATTTTTATTAGGAGGACAACACATTGACATATTTACAGTATAATATTAAGAAAAATAAATAAATGGTAATAGTTTGAAAAATAAATAAATAGAGAAGAATAATACTAATGTCCTATCTAAAGGGCGGGGTTATTACCTGTGGCAATCTCTTCCACCCAACCAATGTATTGGGCTTACTGATGGAATGAATCATTATTCAATTTAGTAGTCCAAGTTTTATTATTTGTTCATAGAGTCCTCGACATGAACACTAACAATATCTACGTTTTGGGCTTTCTTAAAAAAAAAATCAATAAAAATGGTTTTCGCTTGTGGCGAGTGTCCACTTTTTCCAGAAATCCTTGCAAAGTACACCCCACCAAGAAGAAGCTTCGGTCTCGATACATTGGTTTTGGTATGCCACATTTCAAAGGTATTATTTTTTACAAGTTTTTTTAAAACGGTAAAAAAATGTTGGTACACCGGTTTAGCACTTGACCGATTTTTTTTCAAGCAACATTTTCAACCAAGCATGACGAGTACATAACTTTTCTAATATGTATTTGTAATAATGTTGCCACAAGTAGGTATCTGTGTGATATGTATTTGTAATAATTTAGCCACAAGTATCTGTGTGATATGTATTTGTAATATACAATTATACAGTGTGTTCATTTATTTATTTACAATTTTAGACATTAAGATACCGAGTACATATTAGTCATAAAGTCCGTGTAACAGCTGATTAACTTATGAACTGTTAAAACTGGAACTTTGTTATTTTTAACATAGATCTATGTAGTTTATGTTGGTAAGTACGTTTTTTTTTGTGTGTGTTTTTTTTTTTTAATTTTCATTGATGGACTCAGGAAATACCATAAGGGAAACTTCAAATTATTAAGTGAGGCCATCCACTTTTCATCTCTTTGATTGTATGATCATATCAAAATTATGCTAGTTAGTTTAAGAACATACTGTATGCTAAAGTAGTTAGTTTATGAACATACTGTATGCTAAAGTAGTTAGTTTAGTTAGTATATGCATGTATAGAGAGAGCTAGGTAGCTACATAAATTATGTATGTACGTACTTATTATTTATTATATTCTTCCAAAGTTCTCCTGACATACATTTATGTGGGGATCAGATGTATACACTGGCCATTATAAGTAGGTAACAAGGTAACATAATTATATACACTGGCCATTATAAGTAGGTAACATATCTCTAATACTTTCTATGCAAGTCTGCATTACACACGAAAACAAGAACATTCCATGTATGCATGTTAGAAAAATGCAGTTATGCTATCTAGAAATGCATCTACAAGAAGTTTATAAATGCACTGGCTGGAATTATTCTGTACTGTTTATTCGTTGCTATGGTTACAATGTGTTGTTTATTCGTTGCCATGGTTACACTGTGTTGTTTATCCAGCAGATTTATAGGTTGATACTCGCGGACATGAAGAATTTACGAACTGTACGACTGTGACTGTGATGGGAGTGCCAAGAAATTTTAGACTCTAAATAGCAGCTTGATCGATAAGGCGGTGGACTTGTAACCTGGAGGTCGGAGGTTCAAGTGCCGGTTGCAACGTTGATTTAGTAAAGCGAGTTAGAGTAGTTGTGATATCACGTATTTGATTGACTCAAATAGTATAACTTACTAACTAACTATTTTAAAGTATCTAGGTACTCATTTTTTTGTACAAAATTAACATAACAATAAAGTAATGATAAAAAATAAAATAAAACAATTCAAACATTGAAAAAAATTAAAAAAAAAAAAAAAAAAAAAAAAAAAATCATCGTACGGCATTTGAAACTCCTTGCTTTAGAACTTGTTATGTTTGAATGTGTTGGGTTTTCATTTGTAATGGATTTGTATTATTAGTCTAGCGGTTAATTTACCTCATTAATTTGAGTTTGTGACCACATAATAATAAGACTCTGAGGGTTAGGTGGTAGAAAAAATGATTCGAGCATCAACCTCGCATGGTGGTTACCTTCCACTAAAGAGTGTTATTATTATTATTATTATTAAATAAAGGTAGTTTATGTACTAGCAAGTAAAAGCTAGACTAGCATTTGTAGTTATTTTACTACATCATTTTTAGACATTATGTATTGTATAGGTACCTACTGATTTTAAATTTATATATAATTATTTACATTATTTCTGTTCTGCAATAAAAGGTATACATAATATTCCATCTATGTATAGATTGTATAGTATTACAATTTATGTATGCGTATTTACAAGTCCTCATAATTCCTAACATTAATATTAGCCATGTAAGTTGCGAAAACACATTCATATACTATCGGATTACATCATTTTGGCTCGAGTACCAGAGGTTTGAATGTAGAGGAACCGTGTCCTATTGGTTCCCATTATCATCTTCTTCTTCTTTCACTCTAACCTTCCCACACCTACTTTTTTTTTACAAAAACGAACACAAACAATACTTCCGATTTCTAAAAGTAGAAATTTATCTGAAGTAGGTAATAAATTAAAAAAAATAGAAATCGGAAGTATTGTGCTCTTTTTAGTAAAAAAAAATGTTCCGATTTCAATTTTTTTAATATTTCTGGACTTTTCATAACCTCCTGAGCAACTTTGGTTTTTTTTTTTAAGCATCAGTGTCACCAGGACTAAGAGGAACAAGGAGGCTGGTTACAAGTTTACTGTTCTAAAATGGAGATGGAATGCCATACTTTAATAATTAATTTTATAGTATTTTTGGTGGTACTGTGTAAAGGCATTACCTATTTTCAAGGTGAAGGTCATATTGGTCAAATTTTACCGATATCAGAAGAAACATTTTAAACGTGATAGTAAATTCATCACTTAAAAAAGAAAAGAAAAGAAAATTTATTATATTTGTGTTAATCACTTTCGTGATGTCACAACTACTCAATCTGACTTTACTAAATCTTCGCTGAATTAGGGGCTTATAAACACCGACCGACCTCCAGGTTACAAGTCCGCCGACTTATCGATCAAGCTACTGAGGTCAGTTAAGTGCATCAACCATTTTCACAGTGAGGGCCATACAAGGCACCCTCCCTCGAGTACAGAAATAATTTACAAGTGGTACTGTAAAATGCATCACGAATTGCACTTGTGGCCACACAACTGACCTTGGCTTGGTTTCTGTGCAATTCTATGCGCAACATGATTTAACATGGACCAAAGTCAGGTTCGAGTGAAACAGGCCAATGTTAAAACCTACAACCACTTTCTTATAAAAAGTCCAGCAATTTTCCTCAAAAAAAAAAAAAACGGTTGGGCTGTGTTCCGAAGATAATAATAGTCGGGGTCGGCATTGTTCAACCTCAAGGTTGGGTGGAAGAGATTGCCAAAGGCAATAACCCCACCCTTTAGTTAGGACATTTATATTATGTAAAAAAAATTTTTTTCTTATATTGTATACTAATTTGTAATTATCTATGTTGTAGTATAATATGTCCAATTAATAAAGTGTAAATAAATAAAATGGTTGATATTGGTTGTGGCACATTTTTTACGGCTCATGCCCTTCCTAACACCAACGATTCTATTTGATTGAACATTCTTGGGGGTTTTAAACTCCATTCGCTGGAAGCTGGAAATCTCACCAGCTACCCACATTAACCTCACCCAGCCTAGGTAGGGATGGATGAGGTTAGTGTGGGACTACATACAGAAGTGAAATATTTCCTCAATTTACGAGATCTTTTTTTACATTTCCCAAGTCTGATTGAATATATTTGAATTAAGATGCTATTAATACACGTAAATCTTATTTTGTTACTATATTGTCACGTTTGGATATTTGGTTCAAATATCCAATACCATTCAATATTTGGTTAAAGTGCCTAACAGGAAAAAAAAAAAAAAAAAATTGTAAATTACATTATTTTATATTATATTTATTGTCTTGCCTGTTTTTTTCTTCAAATTAAGCACTTTAAAAATCTGTCGTTGGTAATATTGACAGTTGACAATAACGACTTCAATAAATCTCCGGAAATCAAACCTGAAACAAATTTCATAGCAAGAAATAATCAACTTAAGATTCAGTTCTCAACCAATCACATCCTTCTGAAATTTGAACGAATACAATTAAGTACCTATCATTTTGTCAACTGTACAGCTTTTTTTAGGTTATTGTTCATATATGTATTATGAAGAAAAAACCCTATTAATTTGGTTTTCATTTCGGAGTTTTCGATACGACTTTTTCAACTTAGTGTTCAGTGTTTTTTATTTATTGAAATTGTGTTTGGGTTCAGATTTTTTATGATGGAACGATTTTTGCAACACTGAATACGAGTATATTAGCATGTCTTACAAGGACAATTTGCGAGTCCCCGTTAATTGGCACACCTGTTGGCTCCAGGGCAAATTGGCAAACCTGAGACGCAGGTTGTGTGGATTTTTTTATTATTATTATGTGTGTGGAAATAAATGACTGTGATTAATAATTATGAGCATAAATAGTTTTGATAATTCTCTTTGCCGGTTTTGTTAGTTATGATGAGATAGGAATTTTATTCTAAAATTTAATAAGTTTAAAAAAAAAAAATATTGATTTTTTTAACAAAAAGTTATCATATTTGTGTTGATCACTTTGTGTTAGTCTCTTTTGTGATATCACAACTACTCAAACACGCTTTACTAAATCTACGCTGAAACCGGGACTTGAACCACCGACCTCCAGGTTACAAGTACGCCGCCTTATCGATCAAGCTACTGAGGTCGGTTCTCGGCCTTTTGGAGAAGATCAATTTTTTTTAACAAATCAATTGCAGGTTGTATACTTGGTCCATACCACTGACATGTGGTAATGTTCCAAGCATACAGGCTGCATTGCCGCATTGAATTCCTATTGGAATTCTCTGGAATTATAACTATTAGTTTAAATTATCTATTTGTGTTTGTCACCATCGTGCTATCACAAATACTCAAACTAGCTTTACTAAATTTTTGCTGAACTTGGGAACTGAACCATCGACCTCCAGTTTCAAAGTCCGCCGACTTATCGATCAAGGTCTAAAATTTAATAGTAAAGAAAATTCATTTTTTGGAAACTATTACTTATTAACCCTGTCGGATACCATCGAAAAATTGGGACAACTTCGGCCTAACTCACACAGGGGCCACAGGGCCGCTACAGCAACAGCAAGTACAACACCAACAACAACTTGTTGTTTTTGTTTTCACCAGCTTGGCTACAGCTTGGGTGGAGTGATGGTCTCCAGCCAACTTGAGTTGACAAGTTGGCTTGTCTTGAACACCACAAACTAGCCTGGCTTGTTAGGGTTGGCTAGTCTGTTCTCTCATTCTCTGTTTATATTCCGCTGTTTAATTTGGTGACAAAAAAAGTATTTAATAACATAAGTTTGTGGTCTTTTTATTCAAAGAATCAGTTTTTGCTATAAAGAAAACATACTAACAAACATTCTGAAGTGTCAACTTAGCCTTGTTCCAAACTTAAACTATCACTCAACGAACCAACAAAACATTGAACTGTACAGTCATAAATATAGATTCTCATGTATTATTCATTTTCAATCTTACAAATTAATCTTCACTGGTCCACATACAATTGGCAATATTAACAGACCTTCATTCATTCAATTCACTGACACAATAATAATAATAACGATAAACAATAAGTAAATAACAATTTTTATAAAAGTAACAACATCGACAAAATGGGGATGTCGATGTAGACATATTTCATAACATACCAAACTTACTTAACCTTATGAATGAAATGAATACTACACACAGAGATAACATGAACGATTACCCTACAAACCTGCTACAGTGCTACCTAGATAAACACACAAAAACCATAAATATTCCTAAAACCAATAACAGCCACATTCCTTATCGGTCAGACTGATTACGAAATCCGAATTCGGTTTCTGAGGTCAAAAACTAAAAATCCACTGGTTTCGCATGAGGTCAAAAAACCAAACCGAATACATTAGCAGACCTGCCAGTTTTATGGCTATTTGTCAATGAGTTCGCGAATGTACTAGACTCCACCATTTCAACCACTCAATAGTCGTGATAAAAAATTGCCAAAAATAAAAACATTATAAAAAATATAAAACTTTTAAAATAATGAGGACTCACAACACTGCCTTGAGTGAGTTTTTTTAACCGTGATTATTTTTTGCTAGATAAGGTATGAATACGATTGCTGAATTGGAATATGTTTTTTTACGTCCATGGATTTTTAAATGTACATAGTATTCATACTTGTATATACATATTATGTATAAAGTATGTATTGTTTCTATGGTTGTAGACATTGAACTTATCGAATGCTTTAGAAAGATCAATAAATGCTGATAGCTGCACCATTATTATAAATGGTATATTTTTTAGATTTGCGAGATATCTGATAAATCGGATGGTAATGTTAGTTGTTCTTTTATGCCGTCAGGTATTGGTTCTAAGATCAATTCAATTACATTGGTTCGTAAGATAATAATAATAAATTACATATGTGTTTTGCAGAAAGCCAGACAGTTTAAATGCTATCTTAACGATAATCTGTATTAAACTGCATTTTGTAGTTTACAGAGGACAATCTTGGTACCTATTTGATATTTCTCTCCTTTGCTTGCTTTTACTTATTCTTCTTCTTTTCATTTTCTTCTTCCTTATATTTCAGCTTCTTTTTAATCTTCACTTATCTTCTTCTTCAATTAGTGTTGTCATTTCTATTTTTCCTACTTCGTCTCTTTCTTTATCATATTAAACATAATTTCTTCCCTTAAAAATGAAATTATTGAATCGATTTTTTTCATATTTTCAAAAAATTAATTGTATTTTTTCCTTATTTTTTTTCATCATTTAAAGGATTAAATAGTCCTCTTTGAGCAATATAAATAAGATTTAATATTATTATGTTTATTTCTCTCAGGTATCTTCTCTCGGGGGTGCTTCAAGGGTGTTACACCAGGAGCGGATCTATGATCAACTCTCCTGGTGTTGTTATGTTCACAATGTGGGGAGGATATTAGCATATTAGTTGGTGGACTTTATTGTTCACCGTATTCTCTTCCGAGGTTATGCCTCTTGGTGTTCTCATTATTAGAGTCATTTGATTCTAGAACCCTCATATATTTTTTTTTTTTTTTTTTTTTTTTCCTTTTACTAACGTCTGTTTGGCTTTTTCTTCTTGTTTCAGACGAATTTGAGGCGGCACATTTCTACGGCAACGCCTCGGCAAAAGACAAGAACTTCTTCAAGGTTCTTCATCAAGAGTATAACTCCATATTAGTAGGAGCGAGGTAAGTCTTACAGCGGAGGGTTAAAATTGTTAAGTTTTTTTTCTCTTTTTCTAAAGGTTAATCTTGGTAAATTTTCTCTTTTTCCCCACTAGATGTTTTTTTTTTTACTGGATTCATTAGCAACAGTTGGTACAGATTTGTGATTACCAACCACAATGTGACTCATTTGATTGGCACATGGCAAAAAAAATCGCTAACAATTAAAATCCAAGACAAGTCGGCACCTTGAGAGAAGAAACTCTAAAAATAAAACCAATTATTGGTTTTTATCTCTCTGTTTTTTACAGCCAGACAGTTCAGACAAAGAGTTCCCTAATGAACTCTGTCATTATTAGTATTACCTGTTATTATTATTGTTAGATTTATTAGGTATATTATTTTACTATTATAATCATTATTCTTCTTCTTCTTCTTTCACTTTGCCTTTTCCCAAATCTACTTGGGGTCGGCGTTGTTTAACCTCATGGTTGAGTTTGGTTGGTTGTGGCACATTTTTTAATGGCTGGATGCCCTTCCTAACGCCAACGATTCTATTTGATTTAATGTCCTGATTAGGACGGGAATTTTACCCTCCATTCGCTGGAAATCGTATCAGCTACCCACATTAACCTCACGCAGCCTGGGTAGGGCCAAAATTGCCAGCCTCACGTTTCTTATTTTTTTTTTTTTTTTTTTTTTTTTTTTTTTTTACTTTCGAAAGATTTTCCTTTATTCAACAAATACTTTTCATCTTCATACAAAATTTAATTATAAAGAAATAACTTTAATTGACTTAAAATTAAAATATGGCAAGTTAAAGTGACCCATTATGCAAAGCATGTGTTGGGCCACTTTTTATTATATTTATAATGTTAATAAACTGTCCTTTTAGTTAAAAAAAAAATAATAATAATAATAATAAAAAATAATAATAATAATAAGAAAATTAAAAAATAAAATAATATGAAAATTATACCTATATGTTAGTTAATTATTTTGTATTTTATTGTGTTTTATGTTCTGTTTCGAGTGTTTTGATTAGTTTGTCTGTTTTAATTATTATGCATTCAAATAATTCAGGGGGGGATGTCATTTTAAAATATTCAAGATTTTACTTCTATTATTTTCAATAGAGAGCCAATCTTTCAGTTTGTATTTTAAAATTGTAAAATTTGGATTATCTTTAAAATCTTCAGGTATCTCATTCAAAACTTTGCTACCTACGTATGAAAAATGTCTTTTTGTTAGTGATTTGTGCTTGAGTGTTTGGATCATTTGTCCAGTCTGTCTTGTAGTGTATGTGTTAGGGTTTATAGTCCAGGTATGTTTTTTCTTTATAGCAAATATACTTGTTTTGTAAATGTAAATGTCATCTAGTGTCGGAACGTTAAATAGTTTGTATAGTTGGTCAGTATGAAAAAGTTTGTCTTTTTTTAGTATAGTCCTGAGAAGTATATTTTGAGTCCTTCGTAGTTGAGTCTTTATATTTTCATACGCTCCTCCCCAAGCTGTGATACAATATTGTAAGAGTGACTGAACTAACGCGAAATATATTTCGCGAAGTAGTGTATCATTACAGACTTGGTTTAGATTGTAGAAAATATAAGTCAAGTGTCGTAGTTTGTTTTTGAGTGAAATAATATGTGCTGTCCATTTTAAGTTTTCGTCAAGTATAACACCTAAGTAACGTATGTCTGTCAGTTTTTGTAATGTAATTGTTTTATTTTCAATGTCAGTTAGTTGTATTGTTGATGTTAGTGGCTGTCCTCTCTGATCTGATGAAAAAGTCATATAATGAGATTTAGAAAGATTGATTTGAAGGGACATTTGTATATACCAGTTTTGAATGTTTGTCAGGTCAGTAGATGCAAGTCGGTGAGTCTCTTCCCAGTTATTTGATGAGTAGCATAGTACTGTGTCATCTGCATAGCAAAATACTTGGCCCTTGCTTATTCCAGGAAGAGAATTAATAAAACAATTAAACAAACAAGGACCGAGTATTGTGCCCTGCGGAATTGAAAAAGCACGACACTGTACACGATCAGATAACTGGGAATTTAATTTCAGTTTTTGTGTTCGGTCAGTCAAGTAGGAGTCAAACCATTTTAGTACTTTGTCTGTTAGTCCTAGTTTTTTAAGCTGTGTCAGTAATGTCGAATGTTTTATGGAGTCATATGCTTTTGAAATGTCGAGAAATATGGCGATTACTTTTTTATTGTCGTCTATGTTACTATGTAAGTAAGTTGTTAGGTCAAGTAAAGCGTCTTCAGTACCTATGCCACGTCGAAATCCATATTGTTTGTCAGTTAAAAGGTTGTTTGTTGTCAAGTAATGTTCAAGTCGGTTTTGTACACATTTTTCAAGAATTTTACTAAAGTTCGTCTGTAAAGAAATAGGTCGGTAGTTGTTTAAGTCTTGTCTGTTTCCTTTCTTGTAAATAGGAACAACTATACTAGATTTGTAGCAAGAAGGAAATGTACTGCTGTCTAAACTTAAGTTAATTACGTGTTTAAGTGGTTCAGTGATGTGAGGTGCAATATGTTTAAGTATTTTGGTTTGTAGTCCGTCTTCACCAGGAGTAGTTCTGTTTTTCAAATTCATTATAGTTTTGTAAATTTCAGTTGAAGTAGTCAGTGAGAATGTAGAGTAGTCATTGTTTATGTCGGAATAGTCATTTTGTTCAGTATTGTTAAGTCTTTTAATTTTATCAGATATATTCTTTCCAACATCTTTGAAATGGTTGTTCATTATATTTGCACACTCTTGGGTATTGGTCAGACAGTCATGTAAAATGTTCTCGTGTTTGATATTTTTAATAGTATTTACTTTTTTGTTTTTGTCAATTATTTCATTAATAATTGTCCATACCTTGTGTTTGTCTTCCTTGTTGTCGTCAATTTTAGTCTTGTAGTAGTTATTTTTTGTTATTCGTATTGAAGTAGATAGTACATTCCTAACTCGTTTATAGTAATGTAAAAGTCTTAGGTTATGTGGGTGTCTTTTTGTTTGTCTTGCAAGTTTGTCTCTGTATCTGATAGATTTCAGGAGGTCTTGTGTCATCCATGGTTTAAGTGGGGTACATTTGTTAGAGTAAGTCCTAGTTTCACTACAGGAGTCAATGATGTTTTGTATTATTGTTGTCAAGGTCAAAGCTGTATAGTTTACGTCAGAAGAGTCTGTTATTGTTTTCCAGTCTGTATTCATAATTCGTTCAGTTAATTGTTCATAGTTGATGTATTTGTAAGTTTTAGTCACTTGTCTTACGTCAGGTCTAATGTAGTCTAAGTTTAATTTTGCTGCTATGGAATAGTGGTCTGTGATGTGAGTCTTAATAATTGTTGTAGATATGTCTTCAGTTTGATTATTACTTCTGTATAATATGTGGTCGATACATGATGAGGTTATATATGTTTGATCAGTGTTGTGTCTGTTGTTAATTTTTATACGTGTTGGTTTTGTAATGTAGGGTAAGAAATTATAAGAGTATATTGTGTCAAGATAGTCTTGTCCAATGTCAGTAATGTTGTCTTGTAATATGTTAATATTAAGATCACCAATAATAATGTACCTTTGTTCAGTGACATGAGACAAAAATTGATGTAATTCTTCATTAAATAGTGATGCGCTATTGTTTGGTGATCTATAAATAGTCAGTATTGTCAGTAATTTGTCTTTGATCTTTATGTCCAGTCGTAAACTATTTGTCCTAGTAAAGTCAGTAAGTTCTTGTACGTTAGAGTCAATGTCATTTCTTACGTAGATAGCTATACCTGAGAATTCATTATATTGATGAGTTGTAAAATAGCTGGTGTATCCTGAAATAGAGAAAGAATAAGGCATTGTATCATTAAAATGTGTTTCAGTTAAAATAATTATATCAATATTAGTTAAAAATGGTGATATTGAAAGAATAAAATCATTAAAATTCTTGCGAATACCAGCAATGTTCATGTGTAAAATGGACAACCCTAGTTTATTCCAAAATTCTTTTGCTTCATGAAGAAAATCAAATTCTTTACATTCCAGATCAAGGAAATCTGGAATGACCTCTGCAATATTACTCATCATTTTTATATCTTTTTAATTCCATGTATGTTAAAATTATTTTATATTTGTAAATAAAATTTCTTTGTGGAATTATTTGAATGCATAAGGGTAAAGTAATGTGTATGTTGATAATGTAATAATATATTGTACGTGAAGGATAAGGTTGTTTATAAAAAAACATAATATTTAGATAGTAATTAAAATAAGGACAGATTATTAAGGCCATGAGAAGAAAAACGAAAAACAAGAGAATATCAGAAAGAAAATAATGAAAAAATAATAAAAACAAATTTTTCATCATTTGAATAGTTAGTTGGGAAAAGATTTGTAAGAAAGTGTTGAAGAGTCGGCGGAATCTGTGTCCCTCAGCGTCTCGTCCTCTTCATTTCTGGCTCCTCTTCTTGTCTGCAACACACGCTCCAGATCCTGCTCGCTCCTGATGACGAAAACTCTCGATGTATCCTCTTTTCTGATGAAAATCTTATTATCTCGAACCCACACATACTTACAATTATTCTTCTCCTTGAACGCTTTTGTTTTATATAGAATATCCTGATTTTTCTTGGTCAAATGCTCGTTCACGTAGAACTTCTGTTCCCACATCCTGTTCTTTCTGTAGGCACTCGTCCACAGGTCCCGCGTCTTGGTGTTGAGAAGACGCACGACGATCGGCTTGCACTTGTCTTTGTTGGTAGAGTTCACGCGGTGGGCAACCTGGACGTGTGACAGCGGATCCGAAAGCTTTAGTTTGATACCTATCTGCTCAACCAGCTTATAAACATCCTCGTTCTTTGTCTGTTGGATACCATTGATGATGATGTTGTTCATTCTAGACCTTTGTTGCAGTTCATCTACATGGTTCCTCATATCCTGCAGCTGTTCTTTCAATCCTCGATTTTCTTCCATGACTGACGACATTTTATTTTTCAGGGCAACGATTTCCATCTTCTGTTCTTCGGCGTTCCTCAGCATTTTATCCATCTTTTCTTCCAAATTTGCAAGCTTGCTTAGGACTTCATCATCTTTTTTAGCTCCTGCTCTTGTCATTGTTATCAAAAAGAATAATTTAGTGACAAATGGAGTCAAGGAAAAGTAGTACACAAGGAAACTTATTATTATTTTATTTTTATTTTCTTCTTCTTATTATTATTTTTTTCTCATATTGGGTAGGTATATAGGTACCTATTAGGTAGAATTATTATTATTACTTCCGAGAAATTTCTAATATTAGAAATCGGAAGTATTGTGTTCGTTTTTGTAAAAAAAAATATTTTTTTGCTCCGATTTCAATTTTTTTCAGATTTCTGGACGTTTCATAACCTCCTGAGCAAATTTGGTTTTGTGTCTGTCTGTCGGTCTGTCGTTCTGTCGGTCTGTTAAAACGATTCCTTGTAACGCGCAAATCTCGGAAACTACTCGACCGATTTTGATGAAATTTTGCACACATCTAGGAGACATTCTGTAGATGGTCCCATTTTAAATTCATCGAATTTATACCAGCGGTTCTAGGTGAAAGAGCCCATGCGCCTGACCACTAACTTTTTACTTAAACGCTTATATCTCGTGAACGGTACACCCGATTTTAATGATATTTTGTGTGTGTATGCATATAATTGTAGGCTATTTATATATATATTTTAATTAATTATAATTAGACTCTGATATTTAAGAAAATCCGAAATTTTGGACAAAAAAGTCAAAAAATAAGGACCACGACTTGCCGATACAGAAATTTTTGTGAAATCTAGAATGTAGAAAAAAACGATTTCCTACCATATAAAACAAATTTGAAGAAAATCGGTGCAGTCGTTTTGGAGATACAAGTAATTTAGTATAAAATCTCAAAATTGGCACGTGTTAACAATGTGAAACAATCACGAGGAAGTATAGAGTCCATAATTGGCAGTGTTTTTTTATTGTTATTATTATTCTTATTATTTCTATAATTATTATCATTATTATTATTATTATCATCGCTTCTTGACCTCTAATTTAACATCAAAGTCTATTATAATATTGCTTTTACCATAAGTTTTTCATTATTCTTACATTTGAAGTAATCTTGAACTTCCAAACTAAATCGATTTTCGAACCAAGGAAACCGAAATAACGAACTAAATACTATACCAAACAAACAACGAAATGAGGGACCTAAATAAATCATAAGCAGGTAGGTAGGTTGGTACTACAAGTAGAAGTACTTTATAATGTAGTTTAGGTACTTTGTCTGGAGATTTGTTTTCAGGGCCAAATTAATAACCACATCAGACGAATTCAGAAAATATTGATTTCAAGAAAACAATACTTCCGATAGCAATCAATACTTTTGCTGGTAGCTTTATAATAAAGACAACAACTAGTAAAACTACTACAATATTATCAAGTCACGCTTCTGATAACCCAGTAAAGCTATACCATATATATGTATATTTATACCGTATAAATGTATGTATTGTATACCTACCTACATTGTGTATGTATCGGAAGTAGGACCCTGAATGAGGACGAGGTTAAGTTCAAGGAAGACCAATTTCTGAAGAACATTTTGGATTAAGCTGATTATTTTTTTTTCTCCAACAAATACTTGAAATATATTTATTTACATAAATATAATCATCTTGGAAATGCGGCGAGTGTGTTGGGAACAATGAAGAGGACAGCAGATATGCGGGAGGTGTTTTATCTATGAGTTAACGAATTTGTATTTATGTATAGGAATAGTTCTATAAAAAAATTACCTATCAATCTTAAGAAATAATTATTGTAACTTAATCTAATTATAATAAGTATAAAAAAGATCATCTTCTTCTCTTTTAAGCACAAAGTTTCAGTAGGGTCCTGAGCTCGTTAGCATGTGTTGGTACAGAAAAGGCAAATGGGTTATTTTTTAAAGGATAAAAATTATATTTTTATACGGGATGTAGTAATATCATACAATGATTTTTCTTTTGGTAATAATCCAGATAGACCTGCAGCATTCTGTGTCTGGATTGCAAGAGACATGTGTTACTACAAAAACACAAAAACGTCTGGTAATCCAGTTAGCGTAGGGATCTGTTGGTTCGAATCCCACCCAGTGCACGAATTTTTCCTCATTAATGTGAGTTTGTGACCACATAATAATAAAACTCTGAGATTTAGGTGGTAGAAAATGCTTTGAGCATTAACCTCTCCTGGTGGTTACCTTCCACTAAAGAGTATTATTATTATTATATTATGAACCATGAACTTGTACTTTTATTAACAGTTTTTCTTATTTTATGTGAGGAGTAAATTCATACTTTCTCACATAAACTTTGACGATCAATATTAAATAAGAAAAAAAAAAAAAAAAAAAAAAATCAAAAACTTTCGGACTAGAATTATTATTATTATTATAAAAGCTTTATTGATTTAACACCTTGTTTAATATAGTTGATAAACTCACCCTTATACTCTTTTCACTTGTTTGTTTGTTTGCATAAAAAATAGGTATAAACAAATCTTTTTCTTGAATCAATATTAATGAAGTTGTTAGTCCGCCATCAGCAAATCAACATAAAATTATGTAGCAACTAATTCTGAGCCAAAAGGATAAACTAAATGGATGTAGATGTTATACTCACCCTTATATATACTCTTTTCACTTTTTTGTTTGTTTGCATAAAAAATAGGTATAAACAAATCTTTTTCTTCAACAAAAGTTGAAGTTGTTAAAACGCGAAGTTGTTGGTTGTTAGAACGCTTGCATAAAAAATATAAACAAATCTTTTTCTTCAACCAAAGTTAATGAAGTTGTTAGCACGCTATCAGCAAATCAACATAAAATTATATGTAGCAACTAAAAAATTATGTTGCAACAAAAAAATTATCTAGCAACAAAAAAAATATGTAGCAACTAAAATATTATTTACCAACTAATTCTCAGATTTTTTGTCGTTTGTCGCTTCCACATTGTCTGGCGATAGTGAGGCACCTTCGGGCGACCGCATCGGACTCACAGTCCGGTGACCTTGACTCGAGACCCGCCAGGTCAAAGTCTGCTGGGAATGGCTTTCAATTTAGATGCATTAAGTTGGCAGCCCACCAGAACGGTCAATATTTTTCTAGGTGGGCTGCTAACTTAATATTAAGTTAGCAGCCCACCTAACTTAATATTTTTTCATCTAGGAGGTTCTGTATCTCCGGAACCGGACTTGTGCAAAATTAAATATAAGTTGTGCAAAACTGTGCAAAACTTTGGTAAAGGTTTCATGAAAATCCGTTCTGGGGGGATGCCAACTTAATGCATCTTTCCAATTTTCAAGGTCCGGAGAGAAAATCTTTTGTTTTGCCAAAGACTTGTCGATGGAGGAATTCTGTGTCCTCGGGTGATTGTGTGTTTGCACCGGGTAGCAAAGTGCGAGCTGAGCTATAATTTATTATAAGTATTTTTCCGTGCTCTTTTAGGAGATTAATGAGAGTGAGTTATTGCCAAAAATACGTCATGAACTTCTGGTAAAAAATATTATTATTATTTATTACTTCCGTGAAATTTTTGTGTTCGTTTTTGTAAAATAATAATATTTTTGGCTCCGATTTCAATTTTTTTCATATTTCTGGACGTTTCATAACCTCCAGAGCAAATTTGGTTTTGTGTCCGTCTGTCGTTCTGTTAAAAATATTTTTTTGGTTGAAGGCAGGAAAAAATCTTTCAAAGACACCTAGGTTATCCTGACTTGGGGTGTGGGATTTCCACCCACTAAAAACCCACCTCAAAGGGCTAACCGCACCTGGAACCGAAAAATATCATTACTTCAAGTAGTAAAAATAATTATTATAATAGATAATAATATCTGTTTTGTATAATTTTGTATGACTATTAGGTATATAAATTGAGCAGTAGGCATATTTTTTCATCTATATATTTTTATTTTTATTTTAATGATTCATGTTTTACTTTTCAAATATAAAATACCTCTCCTAGGGACCGTCCTTTTGTAAGTGAGCCGAGGATGCAAGAAGTGGGTATATGTATAAATATATTAAAAATCGAATTCTGGCGTATCTTCGTTGAACTACTGTATTATAATACGGTCCTTAATAGTAGGAGTCATGGAGGAATTAGTAATAGAGACGTCATCACGTATATCTCATGGGTCACAAATCTGTCCCCTAACTGACTATACAATATGGCTACCGTTATTTCCTTCAAAAGCATGTGAAAAGAAGCCTAGGTCAAAGCATGCAAGAACATTTTTTATACAAAAACGAACACACTACTTCTGATTTTCAACATTAGACATTCTTCGGAAGTAAAATAATTTTTTACTGTTGTGATTTCCTCTGTGTTAAAACTAACCAAGATGGCCGATTATACGGGACAGGTTTGAGGCATTGCAAGTTCTCCATGGTTGCACAATCTTTCAACCAGGTTATCGAGATATAAGTGGATCAATGGAGAGCGTACCGATGTCAACATGAATGTCAACATAGATGTCAGCAACATGCTACCAGACAGCGTTCTAAGCAATAATCCAATTATCTTTCTGATCTATTTTGCCTTCACGTGATCAGTAGTGATCACACTGATGGTAAAAGTAATGATCAGAATAGCTACGTACTTAGTTACACGTCTGAAGAAAAATGACTTGTTAGACATATTAAAAATACACTGCCAATTTAGGACACAATACTTCCTCGTGATTGGTTCACATTGTATACCTGATTCCAGCTGGATCAGAGGTCCTAAGCCTCACGGTAACCTACCATTGCAAATCCTGCTTGATTCCAAGTGGATCAGAGGTCCTAAGCCTCACGGTAACCTACCATTGCAAATCCTGCTTGATTCCAGCTGGATCAGAGGTCCTAAACCTCATGGTAACCTCCATTGCAAATCCTGCTTGATTCCAGCTGAATCAGAGGTCCTAAACCTCATGGTAACATACATTGCAAATCCTACTTGATTCCAGGTGGATCAGAGGCCTAAACCTCATGGTAACCTACCATTGCAAATCCTCTTGATTCCAGTTGGATCAGAGGTCCTAAACCTCATGGTAACATATCATTGCAAATCCTACTTGATTCCAAGTGGATCAGAAGGCCTAAACCTCAGGTAACCTACATTTCAAATCCTACTTGATTCCAGCTAGATCAGAGGTCCTAAACCTCATGGTAACCCTACCCTTGCAAATCCTACTTGATTCCAGCTGGATCAGAAAACCTCATGGTAACCTACCAATGCAAATCCTACTTGATTCCAGTTGCATCAGAGGTCCTAAACCTCATGGTAACATATCCATTGCAAATCTACTTGATTCCAGGTGATCAGAGGTCCTAAACCTCATGGTAACCTACCATTTCAAATCCTACTTGATTCCAGCTAGATCAGAGGTCCTAAACCTCATGTAACCTACCCTTGCAAATCCTACTTGATTCCAGCTGGATCAGAGAAACCTCATGGTAACCTACCAATGCAAATACAACTTGATTCCAGCTGGATCATCAGAGGTCTAACCTCATGGTAATTTACCATTGCAAATCCTACATGATTCCAGCTGGATCAGAGGTACTAAACCTTCATAGTAACCTACCATTGCAAATAACAATAATATTTTTTTTTTGATTACTTAACGCCCCAACAACAAAGGCAACTACAAAGTAAAATGATATAAAAAAAATACATTAAATAATAATAATAACTCTTTATTGACAAGAATAATATTGACAAAGGGCGTGATTATTGCTTGAGGCAATCTCTGCAAATCCTACTTGATTCCAGCTGGATCAGAGGTGCATGCCCCCAGTGACCGGTCACCGCTATTGTATTCCTTCTGCACGTATTCGCTATCTATTAGATCAGGTATCTATTGGGTATCTATTAGATCTGGTACATCACGCGACAATTGACACACGGGCACAAAATAAATAACAATAGATACTGGGGATAGGAAAAATAAATAATAACATACAGGGTTACACTAGATACTTACTTTACTTTAGTAGCTTGACCTCAGTAGCTTGATTGATAAGGCAGCGGACTTGTAACCTGGAGGTCGGTGGTTTAAGTCCCGGTTACAGCGTAGATTTAGTCAAGCGAGTTTCACTGGTTGTGATATCACGAAAGTGATTAACATAAGTATGGTAATTTTTGTATGGTGCTAAAATCATCATCATAGGGTGGCGTCATCGGGAACGATGGTAGCCAGACAGTGGAGGATGACTCAGCACTTCTACCACTGTCTTTACAAGGAGGCTAATAATTGACAAGGGCCCCCAAAACAAAGCCAATGCTGGTCTACTCCCTGTTTATAGTCCTCCAGCCAGACTGTTGCTAAAAAAAGAAGGGGAAAAAAATAAGGATTTCAGTCCACCCTATATGAAATCGATAGCTCCCAGCTATTAAACTAACTAACCTCCACAGCACAATGGAGAAAATCAATTATCATTCCAGAATCTAGGACCTAGGATACCACAGTATAGTAGCACCATCGCGGTACAATAGGTAGCGATCAGCTATCTATTCTTGAACCATTGACAGTATCCTGGAATCATACTGGTCTTCTTCTTCTTCTTTTACTCTGTCTTATCCCGCTCAAGTAGGGTCGACGTGTTCAACCTCATGGTTGAGGTTGATTGGTTTCGGCACCTTTTTTACGGCTGGATGCCTTTCCTAACGCCAACAATTTTATTTGATTTGACGTCCTGGATTAGGACGGGGGTTTTACCCTCCATTCGCTGGGAATCGTACCAGCTACCCACTTTAACCTCACCCAGCCAGGGTAGGGCCCGAGGCCGGAAACGCCAGCCTCACATATACGGAGGGAACAGAATTTTCTGTGTGAAAAATCTGCTCCGACCGAGGATCGAACTGAGGATCACCGGACTACGGGTAGTAGCACAAACCGTAACGCCACGGAGACTGGTCGGAATGTACTGGTATTAATAATAATAACATTAATAACAGTCTATAGTGGATGGTAAACACCAGGTGAGGTTATAATGCTCACAGCATTTTTCCACCACCTAACCCAAACTATAATGAGGAAAAATGCATGCTGGTTGGGATTCGAATCAATTTACGCTACCTGAATTACCAGACTAGCGCTTTAGCCACTTGACTACCAGTGCACTTACATTACTTACACACTGGACACGGAAGGAGCCCAGAACATATAGCTTCTGGGCATCCAAAAAATTCCCATATCTATCCTTCCTTCCACTATGACCTAACAGCCTAACACACATAGACACGGAAAGTATGTGAGTATAAGTACTCACCTAAGTAGAACCAATGACACAATAGCAGCAATGCTAATAAATTTTAAATCGATTGCCGTAGCAGTTCTTTGTCCAACTGGAATCTGCTGACATAAGAGGAGCCATAGGTCCGCTTTATGTTGAACTACCTAAACGTCACCGGGAAGGGTCAAGTGGTTTGACTCCTGAACCGCAGGTCGCGGGTTCCATTTGTACTTGGTTAGGTATTCGTATGAGCACACGAATAGCTCAGTGGTTAAGCACTCGCTTGCCATGCGGAAGGTCCCGGGTTCGAATCCCCGCGCCGACAAAAATTTGTATTCAATTTTTTTTACAGTTTTTTGTAAGGGATACCTTCCGGTGCGCTCGTGTTGACCCAGCATCTACATGGGAAGTACTGTGTGGTTTCTCGCCCATCAGAGGTGAGGCATACTACGGGATGGGCAGGCTACAACATAGACCACAAGCGTCTACAGTAGCTCCGGTTTCATGGCTACAAAATAAAAAAGGCTTCGAAACACTTATCTTTAAAAAATAAAAATAAAAAAAATCGTTGTGAAGTTTAGTTAAGGTAACTGTTTAAGTGATATCTACACAATCTACTGATAGTACCTATACTCACTGCTGGAGTACGGTGACTAGATAATAATAATTAATAATAATTCCGTGTCTGTGAGATAGTCACAGATAACTATCACGGTGATGAGAGGATTTTATATGGACAACCAGGTGCAATTTCTATAGGCTCCTTTCATGTCCATTGATTCTATTTGGTTTTAACGTCCTGATTTGAGATAGTCAGGACGGGGGTTTTAACCTTCATTCGCTGGGAATCATATAAGCTACCCACATTAATAAGCTTTTAACTATGATGCACTAGGGTACAACGGGATCTATTATTTGACTTTAATTTAAAATCATTGATTAGTTATGGACATGGACATGTAATTTAGTTTATAAATCCAAAACGGTTAAAACCTATCATTAATTTGTTTAAATCAAGAGTACATCACCTTAAAACCGTTATTTTGAACAAAGAAGAAGAAAAATGAAGACAAAAAAAAATCAAAAAAAACTAGAACTTTCTTTTTCAACACTTTTACTAATGGAAATTTTTAATGGTATTTCAATGAAGCTAAAAAAACACGCTGTTAGTTATTTATATAGACAAATAAATCCTTAATCCTTAATAAGTCCTTAATCAAAATATCACGGTATAAGAAAGGGATGGCCTATTGACTGTATTGTACTCGGTTTTAATTTGACACGCTTTGGGTTTTTGATGGAAAACCGTTCCAGAGTAATTCAGAAATAACTTACCACGTTTTTCCATGGTGTGACGGTCGAGACTACTGCCCGAAGTCCAGAGGTCCCGAGTTCGATCCCCGATTGGGGCAGACTTTTCGAAGAAAATTCTTGAACCACCGACCTCCAGGTTACAAGTCCGCCGCCTTATCGATCAACCTACTGAGGTCGGTTTTTTATATTAAAAATCATACTTTTGAAATCGTTTTGTGTTTGTTTTTGTAAATAAAAAAATGCTGCGATTTCATTTTTTTTTTTTCTGGACGTTTCATAACTTCCGTAGCAACTTTTTTGTAACCAGATTAATTCATTTGATGACTGCGTTTCCTCAAAATTCCTCAACTAAAACCAAATCTCAGAACTACCGATGCGTCGCTAGATCGATCTCGATAGTCAACCATTCCGTGGAACCATGATATTAACCACCTCGTTTGGTGGTTCTTCTCTTCATGTTTTCCTGATTTCCTGTTTATCAGAGTGTGGAAAAGTGTCACGGTTGTATGGTTGATTAATTATAGGAACCACCCAGATTTTTGTTTTGTGTGTGTCTGGAAATAGGTGATGCCTAATGTATGTATGCTCTGATGATTAAGAATGTTATGTGCGATTATTATTATTACATATTATTAAACTCTTTATTAGAAGAGCATACATATATACAAATAAATAATGGTAAAAATTAAAAACAAACAAATAATGGTAAAAATGAAAATACAAAATTCACAATATAAGCCAAGCCAAGAACCAAGCCAATGCTGGTCTACTCCCTGTTTATAGTACCCTAGCCAGACTGCTGCTCTACTCCCTTTTTATAGTACCCCAGCCAGACTGCTGGTGTACTTCCTATTTACAGTCCCCCAGCCAGCCTATTTAAAGAATAAACTATTCAATGGTTTGTCAGAAGAAAAAAAATATACATAGTTAGGATAGCTAGCAAAGAATCCTCATGTTCACTGTTTTTAAAAAATAAATAAATAATAAAAATAAAAAAAATGTGTTTCTTTATGTTATTATATCAAAATTTTATTGAGTAGCGCAGTATTATAGGACTTTACCGTATATTTAATATCCCAATATCTTAATTTGGCTATAATTCCGTCACTTGTCGCTGCTAACATTAAAGAGCTAATCATTCTTCAGAAAAAATTCTGCTCCGCTGGGGATCGAACCCAGGTCACCGTGCGTGCAATGCCCAGCGCGCTAACTCACTCGGCCACGGTGTCTACTTAAATAAATAAACAATAAAATTAACCCTACAATTCCCTCTGTCCCCAGGAACACACTGTACAACATTTCCGTTCACAATCTGAGCGTGGTGACGTCACAGCAGATATTCTGGCCCCCGTTGACCCCCCACAAGGACCTCTGCCATCTCAAGGGCAAATCGGAAGACGACTGTCAGAACTACATCAGGGTGGCGGCCCGGACTGACGACAGCGCTCTCTTGGTTTGCGGCACAAATGCGTACCGGCCCTCGTGTAAAAAATTCGTCAATCAGGTGAGCGTTTCTCTTCAGCTTCAGAGAATTAGGAAGACGAGTGACATTGATTATTATCATTATAATTATAATGATAATAATAAAGCCTGTGTCTTCTTTGTAATAAGCCTGAGTCTTCTTGGTATATTATTATCATTATAATTATAATGATAATAATAAATCCTGTGTCTTCTTTGTAATAAGCCTGAGTCTTCTTTGTAATTTTAACTGTAATATTGCCTATGTCTTCTTTGTAATTTTAACTCTAATAACACCTATGTCTTCTTTGTAATTTTAACTCTAATAACACCTATGTCTTCTTTGTAATTTTAACTGTAATAACGCCTATGGTCTGTCCCGGTAGCTCAGTGGTAAAGGCGGCACTCTGTGAATCTAGAGAATCCAGGGGTCGCGGGTTCGAAACCCAGCCGGGACATGTCAAGTTATCCTCCTATTTGGGATTTTTACCATATAATAATATGTCTTGGGCGTACTGCTGGAATAATGGGCCTTAATATACCTAATCGGGCAGTATAAATAAGACGATAATATTATTATACTTTGTCTTCTTTGTAATTTGAACTGTAATAACGCCTCTATGTCTTCTTCTCTTGCACGTTCTAGAATAAGATCACCCCTATCAACTTGCATGCGCATGCGCTTTCCAATAATTCCAGTGGCGATCGGCGAGATTTTGGTCTTTATTTTAGCGAGGTAGGTAGGTTTTTTTTTCTTTCATTCTTTCTTTAAAAAAAAAAAAAAAAATACAAATATCGTCGATTTTATTAACCCCTTTACACCCCCGTTCCCATTTCAGATAATATACGTACCTATTGGAGTACATCTAGTACTTTAGAATCAATTTGAATCACTAATGCTTTATTTAGTTTTTACAAATAGAAAACTTCGTCCATTTTGTTATCGTCGGGGATAGACCCCATAATGCTCACAGCATTCACTTTTTTGAATTGCCAGATTCAATCTTTGTTGGAATTCGGCGGCTCGCTTCTCTCCAGAAATACACTCCAGTTGAATCCCAATTTCTTTTATCCACTCTATAGCTTCCTTACACCATGGGCCCATGGTCTCTGTGGCGAATATTTTGACGATGTTTTTGATTAGATTCGTATTTTTTTCCCCCCGATATTAACCCTTTCACGCTCCCGGTCCCGATTACAGGAAGGCGAGCTCGTTCCTCAGGACAGTGAAATCGAGGGCCCCGGCCGCTGCCCCTTCTCCCCCACCCACAACTCCACGGCCCTCTACACCGATGGCCACCTCTACACGGCCACAGTGGCGGACTTCTCGGGCGGGGAGCCTCTCATCTATCGGGAGCCACAGCGGACGGAGCGCTCGGATTTGAAACAGCTCAATGGTGAGTGTGCTTCTCTTTTGGTTTGTTTTTGTTGTCAATAATGAAGAGAAGGAAAAGGGTTAATGTTAAAATAAAATTCAAACACGGTAAAACGGTAAAACACGGTAAAATTCAAACACGATAAAATTCAAAATGGTCTTTCGGCCATGCCTTTCAACCTGGGCCATAATAGTTTATCTACAAAAAAAAGAAGTATTTTCGGCCATGCCTCTCAACCTGGGTGCCACGCATCTATCGGGAGCCACAAAGGACGGAGCGCTCGGATTTGAAACAGCTCAATGGTGAGTGTGCTTCTCTTTTTTGTTTGTAATAATGAAGAGAAGGAAAAGGGTTAATGTTAAATAAAATTCAAACACGGATTGGAAAAGGGTTAATGTTAAATAAAATTTACGGATTGGTCGGGTTTGAAACAGCTCAATGGTGAGTGTGCTTCTCTTCTTCGCTGTCAATAATGAAGAGAAGGAAAAGGGTTAATGTTAAGGAAATAATTAAAGTTTAAAAAAATACTTCTTTCTCTAGAAGTATTCCTTAGAGAGAGAGCCACAAAAATTGTAAAAAAAAACTAAAATAAATATATATTATTATTACAAGCACGGATCGGTCTGGTATGAAACAGCTCAATGGTGAGTGTGTTTCTCTTCTTTGCTGTCAATAATGAAGAGAAGGAAAAGGGTTAATGTTAAATAAAATTCAAACACGGATCGGTCGGGTTTAAAACAACTAAATCATAAGTGTTGTCAATGATGAAGAGAAGGAAAAGGGTTAATAACCAGGAAAAGGGTTAATGTTAAAATAAAATTCAAACACGGATCGCTCGGATTTGAAACAGCTCAATGGTGATTGTGCTTCTCTTTTTTGTTGTCAATAGTGAAGAGAAGGAAAAGGGTTAATGTTAAGGAAAAGGGTTAATGTTAAATAAAATTCGGTCGCGTTTGAAGCAGCTCAATGGTGAGTGTGATTCTCTTCTTTGCTGTTGTTGTCAATAATGAGATAACCCTCTTCTATGAACTATGAAATAGACTTAGATTTAATCTAAGTGGACACTATAGATCTATTACCTACATTACATTATATTCTGGGGGTCTTTTGTAGAAGAAATTCCTATATGTTGCATTCAAAATAGAGAGGTTAGTTGATGGCATGAATAATCAGAACTATTACCTGCTGATGAGAGCAAATAAGCTCGAAACAGCTGTCCAAGTATGTTCTGATATTCATGTACATCTAATACAACTTCTCACTTTTCTATTTATACTGATCCATTATTTAGAACTATTGTACCCCATTCATATTAATATCCCAGACAGCACGGCAGTTGACTTCCAGTCTGGATTTAAGGTGGAAATATCCAGGTGTATAAAGTCAACTGGACCTCCAACTGTCCCGACAGCTGGATTTTTTCCATCATGGATTAAATCAGTTGACCAGCCACCTGGATATTTCCAACAAAAATCCATCTAGACTCAGTCACCTGGGCAGTCAGCTGGAAATATAACGACTCTCTCCAGCTAGGACATAACTAGAATTTAGTCAGTTAACCAGTCAGCTGGAAATGCTCCACATTTTTCCAGTTCAGTTAAAACGCGCTCTCGGATAGATTCGGGTTTCACACGAACTTTACCGAGAGTGTTCTTGTTGAATTCGCCATCTTTAATCTTTGAATAATTTTTTAGAGAAATTTCTTTTTTGTGATTCTCGATTATTGTGAGTTGTTTTAATTCTTTTTATAATTGGTACCTATTTCAATTAGTTTTTGAACATTTTTATACCTACTGCAAGTGTTAATTCTTACTGAACTTCAAATTTGATTTCGAGAAAGTGTTAATTCTTACTGAACTCCATATTTGATTTTGAGATGTCACAGAAGGAGTTCTTTGGTTTGTCTAAAATTCTAAATCGTGAATCGTGACAGAAGAAAAGAGAGGACAACGAACAGTTCATAATGGATAACATTCTTCATTGGACAATACTCCATGCACTTGGACAATAATGAACTTTCTGCACTCTACTGTTCCTGGACACTGGACAGTCAAACCAGCACAATGGGGTCACTTGGAATTGTACCTTAAAAAAGGTCCTGGGTCAAGCAAGGAAACAGCTGAATTATCTGATGTATGGTGCTAGATAATGAAAATTTTCATTCTGTGGATTTTATTTAGATATGCAATACATAATATATTATTATAAAATGAATTTTTCACTCGTATGTGCTTCTGCCACACTAAAAAGATGATGTAGTGTATACTTTTTTACATGCTTCCTGATTATTTGACTCAAAATTAATTAGCCAATCTTCTGTGCACTGTCTCTAATAATAATATTAACTATTCAGCTTTCTAAACCACCTTATTACTATGAAGCCCCTCAAATTTTGTGTTCATTTTATATCTATTAAAAAAAAGTGTTCCACACTATTGTGTTTTATAATTTCACTAGTCTTAACAATTAAGTCAATTTTGTTTTAATTTAAGTATAACAATGCTTTTTTGGTAATAATTCTCAAAGCAAACAACCCAGCAATTCTAATTAGCCACAGAAGTATGTAAATTGTCATGAAGGATTACAAATACATAATAACATTCACTAATCCATGTTCCACCACGTTAGACATTGCTTAACTTTGGCTATTTCATGAAAGCCTCATCATCATTTTCTGCTGGCTATTAGTTTAATTCTTTGTTATTTTTGGTTTCACTAAAGAAATATATTTTCATTTACATAGTATTATTATTTTATTGTGATTATGTACATGGTATGAGCATATTTTATAATTGGATATCATTATTTTATTTCTATACTAGCTAAAACCTGGCATTTTGTCACCATTAAGGTTTTTTCTCATGGCCGGTGTCCTAATAAAAATAATAATAACACTTTTAATTGGAAGGTAACCACCAGGTAAGGTTATGCTCAAAGCATTTTCTACCACCTAACCCTCAGAGTCTTATTATTATGTGGTCACAACCATAATGAGGAAAAATTTGAAACAATGGAACCCTACGCTAAGTGGATTATCTGACTAGCGCGTTAACCACTTGATTACCAGTGCACTTGAAAATTGTATTAGATATTTTAATTTTGATAATTTTCTAGTATGTTGAAGGTGTCTCAGGGGGGTGAACTCTCAGTGAGAGTACTGTTTGGTATTGTAACCCCAAGAGGACATAGTCAGCCAGACATGCACAACTTTGAGTTTTATATATAGAGATTATACCTACTTAGGAAATACTTGATACATTGGTACAAGGTCTTGTGACATGGTGGAAATTTGATAGTGCATTTTACACTTTTGTGACATTTTTTTAAATAATAAACACTCTTATTGTAAAATATAATAATGGTAAAGAGTCTTATTTGAATTGTGTTGTTTAAAACAGATTAGTTATTTTCTTTTTCTTTCCAAATTTCTATGTAAAAAAATTATACCCAAAATTGTGTGTGTGTATGTGTTAAAAAAACCTATTTAAAATTTATTACTATATTTTTATACAAAAAAATATTCTTCATGAGATTTGAATGTATGGCCTCTAAATAAAATAACTTAAATTGAATTTATGCCTAATATACATTTGTTTCTAGTATTTTTATTACTATTATTATTATTTTTTGAAGAAAAAAAAATGCATATAATGGGATTCGAACCCACGACCTCAAAACCAAGAGCGTAGCATTTGATTATTATGTAGTATAATGTACAGTATAGGTAAATAGGTATGTCAACATTGTGGTAGTGAGTTACTACCCATCCACTAGAGAGCGCTACAAGTAGCTGGAAATAAGTGGAACAAATCCAGTTGACTTTGGGCAACTGACTTCCAGTTAAAAGTTGGGTTACTTTCCAGTTCATTTCCAGCTGATTTCCAGGTGGAGGTCAGGTGGAAGGTGGAAATCTCCAGCTGATTTCCAGGTGGGCAAGTAGACTTTTTCCACCTAACAGTATGGTATACATCCAGTTGACTGTGCTGTCTGGGATATATCTCTCTCTCCCTCAGACCCCAACTTTGTGAGTTCCATGTCCTACCAGAACTATTTGTTATAATACAGGTTATATTATTGTATATCTCTCTCTGTCTCCCCCCAGACCCCAACTTCGTGAGTTCCATGTCCTACCAGAACTATGTCCTGTTCTTCTTCCGGGAACCTGCCGTCGAGTTCATCAACTGTGGCAAGGTGAGTATTTCCGGCCATGCCTCTCAATTTGGGCCATAATAGGTTATCTACAGAAAAAGAAGTCTTTTCGACCATGCCTCTCAACCTGGGCCATAATAGATTATCTACAGAAAAAGAAGACTATCTACTTTTTTTTTTTTTTTTTTTTAAAAAAAGGAGATATTTTTGATAAAAAAGTGAATATCACATATACTCGTATATACAATAATTCGCCGCTAGAAAGTCAAAGAGGCGTAAGTGATTTCTTACTATCTTCACAAGGGTGTAGAAATCACATACTACTTTCACAGACTACTTTCCTTCAGTATTTATCATACCAATTTATCTATTGTCTACTTCCAGGCGGTCTACTCGAGAGTAGCCCGGGTCTGTAAGTCAGACAAAGGACTACCTTCCTTCAGTATTCATTATACTAATTTTATTTATCTATTGTCTACTTCCGTGCGGTCTACTCGAGAGTAGCCCGGGTCTGCAAGTCAGACAAGGGAGTCCCCACATATTCCGTGGACTACTTTCCTTCAGTATATTTATCATACTAATTTATCTTTTATTGTCTTTTTCTATATATCTTTATTATATATTTATGTATCTTAACTATATTTATATCAAATAAACATGGGTTTACCCCGTTAATTTATGAAAATTAAAAATTAAATTAAATTATCTATGGTCTACTTTCAGGCGGTCTACTCGAGAGTAGCCCGGGTCTGTAAGTCAGACAAGGGAGGTCCCCACATATTCCGGGACCGGTGGACCACCTTCCTCAAGTCTAGGCTCAACTGTTCTGTGCCCGGCGACTACCCTTTCTATTTCGATGAGATCCGTAAGTACAAATTTAATATGATAGATAAATTATATGTATAGATAATATATACCTACTGGGGACTACCCCTTCTATTTCGATGAGATCCGTAAGTACAAATTTAAAATGATAGATAAATTATATGTATAGATAATATATACCTACTGGGGACAACCCTTTCTATTTCGATGAGATCCGTAAGTACAAATTTAATATGATAGATAAATTATAATTATGTATAATATATACCTACTGGGGACTACCCCTTCTATTTCGATGAGATCCGTAAGTACAAATTTAATATGATATATAAATTATAAATGTATAATATATACTGGGGGGTCTGGCTGGGGGACTATAAACAGGGAGAGTTACCCTCCCATTTGGGATTTTGACCATATAATAATACTTCTTGGGCTTTCTGCTGGAATAATATGGGACTCATTAGTCCAAATCGGACAGACTACCGTCAAGCCCAGAAAGATTCTATATCTTTCTTAATATATAAATGTCAAAGTCACTGACTGACCACTGACTGACTGATCGTCGCTCTACAGCCCAAACCGTAATACCTAGCGAGCTGAAATTTGGTAGGTAGCTTTGTCTTATAGTCTAGATGTGCAATAAGACGGGATTTTTCGAAATTCCCACTACAACACCTGCCATTGGCGAAAAAGGATTTTTTGCTTTCACGGCCATGCCTCGGCCCGCAAAGCGGGCGACAGCCCGCTAGTCGAATTATAAATGTCATATCAAACATGTGGACATCAAGACCTTTTATTCAATACCCCACTCGATCTATTTTGAGCAAAAAAATATCAACCGCCCATTTTTCGGGCCCTTTTTCGATTTGTTAATCATCATCATAGGGTGGCGTCACCGCGAACGATGCGATGGTAGCCAGACAGTGGAGGAATGACTCAGCACTTCTATCACTGTCTTTACAGTGATAATAATTGACAAGGGCCCCCAGAGCCAAGCCAATGCTATTCTACTCCCTGTTTATAGTCCCCCAGCCAGACTGCTGGTCTACTCCCTGTTTATAGTCCCCCAGCCAGACTCCCCAATATTCAGGGTGGGGCAAAAGTCTGGAAACCCCTGAATAACTTTTGAATGGCTTCTTCGGTAAAGATAAAAATTTGTATGGTAAACCAGGGAAGTAAGACCTTCTTTTAAAGTGGGGCCAATTTTTGTTACCGGCCCCCATGTTGGGGCTAGGGGGGCCAACTTCATTTTTTAAAATACGAATCCCTACTTAGTAATACACTTTTGGAAAATCAGCCCTATACTATTTATTTGTTAATAATACCACCAACATTTGACTTCCACAGAGGCCACGAGCGAGATCATACAGGGTGAATACGGAGACTCGCAGTACGACGAGCTCATATACGGGGTGTTCAACACGCCGCAGAACTCCATCGGCGGCTCCGCTATCTGCGCCTTCAGCATTCGACAGCTAATGGCCACTTTCGACGGCGCGTTCAAAGAGCAGGACGGCATGAACGCCAACTGGCTGCCTGTCCCGCACAGCAAGGTAAATAAAATACCCATTTTTTTTTTTTTTTTTTTTTTTTTTTTTTTTTTTTTTTTAATTTACGGATTGCGAATCCATTTTTATAACACGCGGACCTATTAAACTATAAACTAAATTATTATTTAACGAAAAATAAACCTATCTATTTCAACAGGAGTTATATATATATGTATATATTTTTTTTTTCTTCATTTTTTTCATTCAAGGTTAATACCCACTTCAAGGTAAATACCCAAGTCAAGATAAAAATTCCAAAAAAGTACAACAGTAACCTATAAAGGAACACGCAAAAGAAAGAAACATGTATTGATAATAAACATTAATATTATTATTATAAAAAGGTAAACCCCACTTCAAGGTTCACATAAGGGAAGAACTTTTTTGGTAACTTTCAGATTTGCCAGAATATTTAATGGTAATGGTTCTTAAAAGGCAGTTGTTTTTACGGAAAGAGTCCAATAAACATGTAACAAAATACAAAAGTTAAAAATAAAATACAAAATATTTATTATATTAACCCATCACATCACGTGATATTATTACTATATTTCTTTCGAGGGAAGGGAAAAATTTGCTTTTTCAAACGAAGTTTGGTTCGTTTAACCTCCGAAAGGATTTTTACCCTCTAAAAAACTCCTCCTGATCCTTATTTTGATGGCCCTGGAACCTTTTTTGTAACATTACTTCAGGGCATTATTATTATTATTTTTATTTTTGGCATTGGGCAAAAACAACCCATACAGCCATTTTCTTTAATATTTCAAAGATATAAGAGGGCAGTATTACTATATTAACCCAACATGTCCGGAGATATTATTGAATTAACCCATTATGTCCTCTTCTCAGGTGCCAGAACCCAGGCCGGGCCCCTGCGTGAATGACTCACGCACTCTACCGGACTCAACTGTGAACTTTGTCAAGACTCACTCCCTCATGAACGATGCGGTGCCTTCTTACTTTTCCCACCCTGTTTCCATCAAGGTAAATAGGAGGACTTTTTTTTACCATAGGTTTTTTACATTTACATATATACTATTATTATAGTAAGCTTTATTAGGTAGAACAGAAATATATACAAATATGTAGTAAAATAGAATGAAATTATAAAGAAAAACAATAAGATTAAGCAAAGATACAGGATAAAAAAAAAAGAGAATGAAGTTACTGTCCTACCTAAAGGGCGGGGTTATTGCCTTTGGTAATCTCTTCCACCCAACCCTTAATAACACTAGTGGTTCTGTGAACTGTAAACCTCACACAGATTCAACTATCGCATTATAAATGTTGTTGAATCAAGCATGAGGACATCGAGACCTTTCATTCAATACCCCACTCGATAGGTAATCCGTAATTTTGGAATTACAATTTTCTTAATTTTATTTTTTCCTTTTTTCTTTTAAGGAATGGATTTGTGGACTTTTTCCATGTTACAAAATAAATCATGGTGAATCGGAATATGAATTCACTCAATTTCGAAAAAATTGGAGTTGCGACTCTTTAACTCTAGGGTACAGATATATTTTTGTCTTACCAAATAAAGCATAATATAATAATTATAATAATCTCTGTTGTACAGGTGTCTTGGACTAGCAAGTACAGTGCCATAGCGGTGGACCCTCAAGTGAGATCCCTCTCTGGAGAAACTTACGATGTGCTCTTTGTGGGAACTGGTAAGTTTAGCTGCGTTTTTTTTTATTATTATTATTTAAAAAAATGTCAGGTTCATTTTTTTTTCAATTATTTCCATTTTCTTCCAAGTTTAGCTTCCTCACCATTCGTGATAAAAAAAAAATACGTTCCGGTACTTTTAAAGATGATCAATGGAAAATTTAAAACAAACCAGGAATAAAGAAATGGACGCAAGCATTTTATAAATCCATTCTGGTTAACCAAACTGGAAGAACATTATTTTCTCCTCCTTTCGTTTTTTCCAAAAGAAAAATGACTTTCTTCCAATTCGTCCATTTTTTTTCCATTTGAATCCACTTTGGTTAGAAAGAAAAATACGACTTCTGTCTTGCTTGGTCTTCAATTTTTAATGGTTTGTTGTTACTGACTTACTATAAAGGACCGACCTCAGTAGCTTAATCGATGAGACGGCGGACTTGTAATCTGGAGGTTGGTGGTTCAAGTCCCAAGTTAAGCAAATGTTAGTAAAGCGAAAATGCTTTATTTACCTACAATATTATCATTATTATTAATCACTTTATTAGATACTAGCGGGCTGTCGCCCGCTTTGCGGGCCGAGGCATGGCCGTGAAAGCAAAAAATCCTTTTTCGCCAATGGCAGGTGTTGTAGTGGGAGTTTCGAAAAATCCCGTCTTATTGCACATCTAGACTATAAGACAAAGCTACCTACCAAATTTCAGCTCGCTAGGTATTACGGTTTGGGCTGTAGAGCGATGATCAGTCAGTGGTCAGTCAGTCAGTGACTTTGACATTTATATATTAAGATAAATGGACATATGTACAGTAAAAATTATTATTGAAACAATGGAAACAATATAAATAAATAAACCTTTATTTGGAACAGAAATATTACATATATCAAAATTAATACATATATCAGACCAACTGGTTCCAATTTAGCTTATTTGGGGGAATTCAGGTTAGCTGAGGGAAACAATATACACAATAAAAATAAAAAACAATAGAAAAATATATAGAAACATTTGTCCTAACTAAAGTGCGGGGTTATTGCCTATGGCAATCTCTTCCACCCAGCCCTTAAAACATGTAGGTATAAGTAGTGCTTTATTTAGACTGTCAGCGCAAGACAGGTAGTCCCATTATGCCAACAGTTTAATGTAATCTTAAACTGTTGGCATAATGGGACTATGTTAATGTAAAGTTTAAGATTACATTAAACTGTTGGCATAATGGGACTATGTTAATGTAAAGTTTAAGATTACAATAAACTGTTGGCATAATGGGACTATGTTAATGTAAAGTTTAATGTATAATCTTATTCTTGTATTTGTTTCTTCAGAGGACGGCAAAGTCGCGAAGATCGTCAACATAGTTACCGGTGGCGAGGGATCGGTGTCCAAACCCCTGCTGGTGGAAGAACTCCAGGTGCTTCCACCGGGTACACCGGTGACCAGTTTGTCCATCGTGCGCACCGCTTCCTACTCGCACGCGAAACTCGTCGTGGTGAGCAACCGCGAGATCACCACCACCTCGCTCCACCGGTGCAAGCAGTTCCGGACCTGTGGGTGAGTGGTTGCGACCTCGACGCGTGGATCGGAGGTCCTGAGTTCGATCCCGGGTTGGGCGGAATTTTTAACATTTTTTTTTTGTTGAAATATTTAAGTTCTGAGGAAAACTCTTGGTAAAACAATTTTTTTTTTTTTTTAAGTATAAACAGAAAAGTGAGATGTTGTACTAGATAACCCCTTAAACAAAAAACAGTCTCGGAACCATCTCCGAGATCTAGGAACGACATTGTATCGTCCTGACTCGGATCCCAAAAAATGATATCGGAGACACCTAGGAGACCATTCGGAGACTGCTGCGGGACAGTCTACGTCCGCAGCGTAGCGTCGATTGCTGGTGCTCGAGATTGCTCCAAGATCGGTCTCGGGAACTGTCTCCGAGATCATTCTCGGGGACCGTCTCCGAGCCTTCTCGGAACCGTCTCCGAGAACATTCTCGGGGACTGTCTCCGATACTTCTCGGAACTGTCTCCGAAAGTTCTCGGAACTGTCTCTTCTAGACCACAGACCGTTTTAAATACCCTGGGAATTTTAGCTGTAAAACCACCTAAAAATAATAAGACACATTTTTATAATAGAACATTTTTTTATTGTGAAATATAAAATAAAATAATTAAGAACAAAACAAAAAAAAAAAAGAAGAATACACCTTAAAGAATGAAAAATCCCAATAAGAGACTAGGAACAATTGGAATAAAGAGATTGCCATAGGCAATAACCAATAACCCCGCCCTTTAGTTAGGACATTGGATACGAATTCAATTTTTAATATTAATTTTTCGAGTTTAAGTCAGTTCTAACTCAGTTAGGGTCCATTTCTGACCCCTAGTTGATAGAGATAATCCATGCTTATTTGACCCAAGGAATCTAAGGTATCAATATATTTATGCAATCAATTTAGAAACATTAGAAAAAAAATTGACATGAAAATAAAAGTATCACATAAGTTTACATCTTAAAAGTATCTCTATCTTTAGTCACAGCAGACTACCCAGACGGCACAGAAAGTGTTTAAAAAGATTTTAAAAACACTTATTTTGACAAGATTCAAACATTTTATGAAGCTTATTTTGACAAGGCTTAACATTTTAGAAACACTTTTATAAGCTTACTATTTCCTCCCCCTGAGCATTTTATTAAGCTTATTTTTACAAGGTTTTGGAAATTGAATACCTACTTAATAATTAAGGGGCTCCATATTGAATTTCATACCGCCGCCATTGCCCGGAAAAATTTGAAAATTGTGATTTCACAGGAAATTTTTAAAATTAATTTGGATTTGATGAAAAATATACTATTTCAAGGCAATTTGGTTCTACAATGATGAAAAGCTGTTGATGAAATGCTAACATTAATAAATAAGAAGACAATTTGTGTTTTTCAGTTTTATATTTTTCCATTTTCATGGTAAAAGAATTAAAAGCAAAAATATGTAACAAACAAAAACATGAAACAAACAGAATATAATACATAGAATCAGCAGATAAATTAAGCCAAGTGGACTTAATTAATCTAAATCTATTATACATATAGGTAATTAGAGAGAGATATGCTGAAATGCCATCTTCCTGCCCAGCAGCAGGCTGCCCGAAGACAAAGAATACCAGAACAGAAGTTGAGATTATTAAAGATGAAATTAGGAAATAGAACCCAGAGAGAATTTTCACTATAACATGGCATTCATAAAAAAAGAACAGTCTTCCAGATTTTTTTTTTTTTGTTTGATTAAAGTGGGTTTAACCTCAATTACATAGTCATATCATGACCGAGGTTTTACCCTCATTTGCAGGAAACTCACAAACCTGTTACCCACATTAAGCTCACCGAGCCTGGGTTGGGCCATTTTATTCTGAATTTACTGGGAATAGTACCAGGTAGCCACATTAACCTCACCCAGCCTGATAAAGGCTGTGTATACACATGTCAGCCTCATATTTTCTAAAGAAGGAGAATTATCTATTTCACAACAACAAAAATTAACCAAAATCTTAAGATTACGAGGAGTAGTCAAATCCTGAATAATGAACACATTATAGTAAAAAATGTACTTATTACAAGTAAAAAAACTGTCTAAATTTGCAACACTTAATACTTCTTCTAAACTTACAATATTTTTTTTATGTTATAGCTGGTTCATGAAAAACCCCTGTCCTGATTTGAGATAGTGAGGATGGGAATTTCATTCTGAATTTAATGGGAACAGTACCAGATACCCACATTCACCTCACTCAGCCTGAGTAGGGCTAGATATACCAGCCTCACATTTTTGGAGAACAGATTTATTTATTTAAAATAAAAATGGGGGTTGTATACTGAATTTACTGGGAATAGTCCCAGCTACCCACATTAACCTCACTTAGCCTGATAAGGGCTAGAAATGCCTCATTTTTAAAGGGAACAGAATTGCTTTTTGAAAGAAAAAAAAACTGTGAATTGAACACAGGATCTATTGATTATGGAACAGTATAGTCAAATCTTCAATAATGTGAACCAATTAAAAAGCCTTTAGCTAGTCAGTTCTCTGTTCATAGTTGTCTAGCAAAACACTGGTCTTTTCCCTGTTTAAAATCCCCCAGTCAGACACCTGTCAAGAGTGTGATTCTGATTAAGTGGAATATCTGGAACAGGTTAATCTCCAGCATTTCCACATACATATCCTTGTTTGACTATAAAACAATGTAAAATGTAAGATATTGTTTAGATATTGCTTACCCCACTAATTGGAGTGTAAAACTCACTTATGATTAATGCATGGAAATTGGTACACTTTAGAACAGTAAACTTTTTAAAGTAGAGAAAAATTTCTTTTTAGTTACACCCTAAAACTATGATGTAGGAACTTTAGAAGAGTCAACTTGTTGGACTTTTATCAGAAATTGTTAGATATAATTATATTGTTAAATCATCAATTTGTAGTCACTTTCACTTATCCCATGTCAGGTTCAATATATTTGAGGAGGGAGGCAGCTTGAATAGGTTTCTTCAGGTTGAAGCTATGTTGGATTGGATGCACAATACATGTAAACAGGTGGAAAATATCATGTGGATTTCCTCCATAGATCATAATTATTTTAAATGCTAGGTCCAGTTTAAAAAGATATTATGGTTGCAGACATATTGACCATTACTTAAATTACTTAAAACAAGTTTTATTAAATCACTTATTTGGATGAGCAGAAGTCACTGATGCGAAATTACTTATGAAGTTACTTTATCTTAGGAATGAGATTACACATAATATTGACGGTAGTTTCTCAAAATACTGTATAAAATATCTTTACCTCTTATGTATTTGAGTTTTACTAATTATCTCAGGAAAACTAATTAATTTATTCAAATTGCAGAATTCACTCGATTTAGAAAATGTTTTGCAAATTTTACTTTCAATTTCCGGTGTTGCCACAGTGTTCCGGATCTCGTTCGGAGACGGTTCCGAGAACAATTGCTCGGGACGAGTTAGCTTGGATCTTGTCCCGAATTAGCTCGGGCATAGATCCGGGATAGGTTCCGAGTAAGTTGGTTAACCCTAGCACTCCCAAGCTTTGTTAGGTAACAGATACTCCCAAGGGGGGGGCACAAAGTACCCACATAGAAAAATAAAGAAAAATCTTGATTTATTTAAAAGTTTCAATTGTTTCTCTTTATTTATGAATAATGAAAAAATAAAATCAGGTTTTTACACTTCTCTTTTACTAATTTCTTAATTTGAGGCCAATTTAACGGCTTTTCCTAATTTATCAATTCTGAACAAATGAAATCAGGTTTTTACACTTCTTATTTACTTATTTCTAAACTTTGAGTAAATTTCTCTGTAGTAAGTAAATTGTTTGAGCCGACCTCCGTGGTCTAGTGGTTAGCATGCTTGACTACTGACTCGTAGGTTGCGGGTTCGAATCCCGGCCGGAGCGGAATTGCGGGTTCGAATCCCGGCCGGAGCGATTTGGTCGGACAATTCTGACAAACATTGAAAAAAATCACGTTGTCGTTTGAAAAAAAAAACTACACTAGAATATGAAAAACAATATTTCTGACAATTACATGAAATTTCAGCCAAATTGGTATTGTATTATCAAAGTTACGAGCATTTTTTCTAGGTGTGGGTACTTTGTGCCCCCCCCTTGGGAGTGCTAGGGTTAAACATTCTCTGGGAGAGTTTCAATCCATTCCCGCAGTACTCCCAGAGAAAGATGTTTCCGAGCACGCTGTTTTTACTCTCTCGTATCAATCTCCGAGACTACTATATCGGAGTTAGTAGATCAGAGACACCTTTTTGTTTAAGGGGAACTAGATGTATACATGAATATCAGAACATACCAGAACATTTATTAAACGTTTGTTTTTAGATTTTATTTAACCCAGGATTTTCTGAATCTGAGCTTTTTCGGACCTGTAGGTGAGTGGTTGGGACTACCGAAATTCTGAGTTCAATCCCGGGTTGGGCAGAATTTTAACATTTTTTATATTATTTTATATAACTTTTTTTTTAAATTATTGTGAGTAAAACACACAATGTTATATGCACATCGGGTATTTATATTTACAGTCTGTTTTTAGATTTTATTAAAGTCATTTTTTTAGATTTCATTTAAATCATTTTTTAGAATTTATTTTTGTTTTTTTTAGATATTATTTAAGTCTATTTCTATATGTTATTTATGTCTGTTTGTAGATTTTATTTAAGTCTGTTTTAGATTTTATTTAACGCAGGATTCTCTGAATATGTGATATTTCATCCAGCCACACAACAAATTTTGTTTCTGCGTCACTTGAAATTACTCACCCTGCAAGTAGATTTTTTTTGGCATTGGGCAAAAACAACCCTTACAGCCATATGCAAGTAGATGTATTACCTGTATTACTTACCTGTATAGTATACATTTCGTCCCCCAGCGACTGCCTCAACCTGCAAGACATACATCTATGTATTTATTTACCTATATATATATTTCCTCCCCCATATACTTACCTACTGTATATTTCCTCCCCCATTGACTGCCTCTACCTGGGACCTAAAGACATACATCTATGTATTCACTTACCTTCATATATTTTGTCCCCTATTTATTTATTTATATATCTTTATATTATTTATTTATGTAATTATTTATTTATTTTTTATTATTATTAATTATTTTATTTTTTTTATTTATTTATAAATAAATTAATTAATTAATTTATTTATTTATTTATCTATATATTTATCTATTTATTTTTGTATTTATTTATTTATTTTTAATAATTTATTTACTTATGTATTTATTTATTATTATTTTTTAAAAAAAATTTTTTTGTTCCCCATATACCTACTTACCTATATACACATTTATTTATTTATACATTTCCTCCCCCAGCGACTGCCTCTACCTGCAAGACCCCTACTGCGCCTGGGACCTGAAGCTGCGCCGCTGCGTCCCCTATCAGGAGCGCAGCCTCCTCAGCCAGTCGCAGTTCCTGCAGAATGTCCTCGGCCTCCTCCCCGGTGGCGGTGGCGGTGGTGGCAAGCCCGGCACGTCCTGCCCCCGCCTCCCCCAGGAGGACGAGCTGGCGGAGGTGGAGGAGACGAACGAAGTTCTGGGTGAGCTAATGTAACAATATCGCCTTATTTATACTCTCCGATTAAGACTATTACAGTCCCATTATTCCAGCAGTAAGCCCAAGATATATTATTATGTGGTAAAAATCCCAAATGGGAGGGTAAAAATCCCAAATGGGAGGATCCCGGCTGGGTTTCGAACCCACGACCTCTGGAACCTCAGGATTCACAGGGTACCGCCTTTACCACTGAGCTACCGGGACAGACAATAATATCAGACAAATGAAGTTCTGTGTGAGCCAATGTAACAATAATATCAGACAAACGAAGTTCTGTGTGAGCCAATGTAACAATAATATCAGACAAACGAAGTTCTGTGTGAGCCAATGTAACAATAATATCAGACAAACGAAGTTCTGGGTGAGCTAATGTAACAATAATATCAGACAAACGAAGTTCTGTGTGAGCTAATGTAACAATAATTTCAGACAAACGAAGTTCTGGGTGAGCTAATGTAACGATAGTATCAGACAAACGAAGTTCTGGGTGAGCTAATGTAACGATAGTATCAGACAAACGAAGTTCTGGGTGAGCTAATGTAACAATAATATCAGACAAACGAAGTTCTGGGTGAGCTAATGTAACGATAGTATCAGACAAACGAAGTTCTGGGTGAGCCAATGTAACAATAATATCAGACAAACGAAGTTCTGTGTGAGCCAATGTAACAATAATATCAGACAAACGAAGTTCTGTGTGAGCCAATGTAACAATAATATCAGACAAACGAAGTTCTGGGTGAGCTAATGTAACAATAATATCAGACAAACGAAGTTCTGTGTGAGCTAATGTAACAATAATTTCAGACAAACGAAGTTCTGGGTGAGCTAATGTAACGATAGTATCAGACAAACGAAGTTCTGGGTGAGCTAATGTAACAATAATTTCAGACAAACGAAGTTCTGGGTGAGCTAATGTAACGATAGTATCAGACAAACGAAGTTCTGTGTGAGCCAATGTAACAATAATATCAGACAAACGAAGTTCTGTGTGAGCCAATGTAACAATAATATCAGACAAACGAAGTTCTGTGTGAGCCAATGTAACAATAATATCAGACAAACGAAGTTCTGGGTGAGCTAATGTAACAATAATATCAGACAAACGAAGTTCTGGGTGAGCTAATGTAACGATAGTATCAGACAAACGAAGTTCTGGGTGAGCTAATGTAACAATAATATCAGACAAACGAAGTTCTGTGTGAGCCAATGTAACAATAATATCAGACAAACGAAGTTCTGTGTGAGCCAATGTAACAATAATATCAGACAAACGAAGTTCTGTGTGAGCCAATGTAACAATAATATCAGACAAACGAAGTTCTGGGTGAGCTAATGTAACAATAATATCAGACAAACGAAGTTCTGGGTGAGCTAATGTAACGATAGTATCAGACAAACGAAGTTCTGGGTGAGCTAATGTAACAATAATATCAGACAAACGAAGTTCTGGGTGAGCTAATGTAACAATAATATCAGACAAACGAAGTTCTGTGTGAGCCAATGTAACAATAATATCAGACAAACGAAGTTCTGTGTGAGCTAATGTAACAATAATATCAGACAAACGAAGTTCTGGGTGAGCTAATGTAACAATGATATCAGACAAACGTTCTGGGTGAGCTAATGTAACAATGATATCAGACAAACGAAGTTCTGGGTGAGCTAATGTAACGATAATATCAGACAAACGAAGTTCTGGGTGAGCTAATGTAACAATGATATCAGACAAACGAAGTTCTGGGTGAGCTAATGTAACAATGATATCAGACAAACGTTCTGGGTGAGCTAATGTAACAATGATATCAGACAAACGAAGTTCTGGGTGAGCTAATGTAACGATAATATCAGACAAACGAAGTTCTGGGTGAGCTAATGTAACAATAATATCAGACAAACGAAGTTCTGGGTGAGCTAATGTAACAATAATATCAGACAAACGAAGTTCTGGGTGAGCTAATGTAACAATAATTTCAGACAAACGAAGTTCTGTGTGAGCTAATGTAACAATGATATCAGACAAACGAAGTTCTGGGTGAGCTAATGTAACGATAGTATCAGACAAACGAAGTTCTGGCTAAGCTAATATACTCCCGTCCCGGTAGCTCAGTGGTAAAGGTCGTGGGTTCGAAACCCAGCCGGGACATGACAAGTTATCCTCAGATTTGGAATTTTTACCACATAATAATATGTCTTGGGCTTACTGCTGGAATAATGGGACTTCAATAGTCTTAATCGGGCAGTATAAATAAGGCAATATTATTATTATTATTATTAATTAACCGGACACTTGTTGTTTTTGCATTTGACTCCATGTATTTCCTGATTTGACATGACAAAGATGATTTTTTTTTTCGGGTATTTTATTTTGATAGAAAAGGAACAGTATGGAGATTAATACGAAACAGACTTAATTTTAATTATTAATAGAAAACAAAGAGAAACAAATTTGTCTATTAATTTCGCCTAAAGAGTATTGGTTGATGACCCGGAGGTTGCGGGTTCTAATCTCGGCCGAAGAGGAAAATTCCGACAAGTTAGCTCATTCTAAACCAACTAATTATCTTCTTTGCTCTCAACCATCTCGAGATGGTTTGCTCTGGGCTATTTCTTTATAAGCCATTAAACCCTTTAAAACTATGTACAACCTAGATAGGGTCGGCTGGATTTTAAAAAAAATGACAATGTGTATTCTTTTCTTTTTAATTTGGGTTTAACGTCGCTTTCAAATGCATGGTCATATCACGACGGGTGTGTTACCCTCCAATAGCAGGAAACTCACAAACCTGCAACCCACATTAACCACACCCACCCTGGATTGGGCGGGAATACCAGCATCACGAACTATTCACCTTGCTGAATGTTGCTTAACTTCGGTAATCCTACGAGAACCGGTGTATTCAACGCGCCATCGTTGCTGGCATAAAAAATCTATGTCTTCAAAACACCTCTCGGATCATTATTTTTAAATAGAACCGATTTCCAAAATTTGTAAGCAAGTTACTGGCTGGGGGACTTTAAACAGGGAGTATACAAGCAGTCTGGCTGGGGGACTTTAAACAGGGAGTTGACCAGCAGTCTGGCTGGGAGACTATAAACAGGGAGGAGACCAGTAGTCTGGCTGGGGACTATAAACAGGGAGGAGACCAGTAGTCTGGCTGGGGGACTATAAACAGGGAGTAGGCCAGCATTGGCTTGGTTCTGGGGGCCCTTGTCAATTATTTGCCTCCTTGCAAAGACAGAGGTAGAAGTGCTGAGTCATTCCTCCACTGTCTGGCTACCATCGTTCACGATGACGCCACCTTATGATGATTTATGTCACTTATTCATGTCCTAATCACTCACTCATTTGCTTCCCCCTCCAGATAACCACATTGAGGATGAGGGCAGCGACGCGGTCATCAAGGAGTGTGCTCACGTCAAGTGCCCAGCCTGTGTGGAGCAGTGTGCAGGTAACTATGCATGCCTTTCACTGTGTCACTTCTACTCACATATTGTCCTTTCCGAAAACTATTTAGGGCCGAATTCTAAAACAGTTAAAGATAAGTTAAAGCCGAATTCTAAAACAGTTAATATTTTCTTTCATAAAAGGGAAAATTACCTCTTTATAAGAGAAATGTGGATACAAAAGTTCTCTTATAAAGAAGTTATGTTTCCTTATAGTGTGGTTAAATATACTTGGAATTTGTTCACTTATGTCCAGGTTCGACTGCTATACTCTTTAGTGAAATGTAACTTTAGTCACAATAGATCTAATAGAGGTGGGTGTGATATTTAGTGCTTACTATTGTTATACTCTCTTCCACTATTATTTCATTTTCTTGTTTTCTATTACCTTTACTCTCTAATTGTTATTTTATTTTCATTGTATTTATACTCAAATAAATAAAGAGGTGCTCTGTTAAACTGTTGGCATAATGGGACTACCTGTCTTGCGCTGACAGTTTAAATAAAGCACTACTTTTTTTTCATTATTTATTTAACATTCACAATATTTCATCAACAAAATCGTTCATAATTAATATTTTAACAACCCTTTCAGCATAATACTTATACTTATACTTCTCTTGTGGAACTCCAACTAGTTTATAATAATAAAGGTAACCACTAGGCGAGTTCGAGACGAGGTTACAGGCGCGGCCGGTGGGGAAATGTTTTGGGGGTGCTGCATACCGGACTAAAATAGGATTAATATAGTCGCTCTTTCAGTATCTAAATATTAAGTTTGTTTACCATGCCCATTATAATAATTATGCATTAATTATTCTAGAAATGTGTGATAATTTTTACTGTGTACGACTTGAGAAAACCCTCTCTTTTTTATTTTTCGTCTGGGGGTGTTGGGGCTCCGCAGTTCCTTAGCACCGGCCGCGCCTAGAAGCTAATTATATACTCGGAAGTTTTTTTTTTTTTTTTTGTAGTACTGTCTACACACACCAAATTGAAAATCATTTTGGTATGCAATAACTGACAAAGGGTAGATATTAAATTTTGTTTTGTGGTGGTAGATATTAAATTCTACAGAAATAATGGTGGTTTTTCTACTTTTTCATTGTATAGAGGCATTGCTAATGCAATGGGAAGTAATAACACAACCCTGCTCTCATTTCAGAGTCGATAGCCGAGCAGGCCTCCCAGCAGGACAAGATAGTGATCTACACCGGGAACACCCTGGGGCTCACCGTGCTGACTTCCGTCCTGCTGACTCTGCTGATCGGGTTCTCAGCCGGCTATCTCTGCTCCCGCTACGTGAGGCGGGACCGGTACACGAACATGATGCCCTTTCAGGCGCATCAGCAGCTTAATAGGTAAGTTATTTGTTATTGAGTTTATATTAGAAATCCAAAGTAATGTTAGGTATATACAGGGTGTCCCACCAAACTTGGACACCTCAAATTACTCGACCCCTGAAAGAGTTTTTGAAAAATAAAAAATCCTAGGGTACATGGTCTAACTATGCGGTTTCAGCCATGAATTTTTTTTTATACAGGGTGGTTCAAAAGTCAGAAATTGAAGTGTCAACTTTCGATTTTTAAATGGATCGACCTAAATTTTATTCGATAATTTTACTTCTAAATGGTTTCCGAGTACTTTTTTAAACAAAAATTTTACATACAGGGTGGTTTTTTTTCGACCAATTTTTTTTCTAAATCTCGAATAACTCAAGTTTGTTTAATTTTTTCGATAACAAGAATAGAAAGTGTTTGTGTAATGAAAACACGCACTTTTCATTGGCATCAAAAAAATTTATACAGGGTGGTTCACAAGTGAAATAATGACTTGATTTTTTTAAAACTGAGTTTTTTTAATTTTTTATTTGGGATTAATAATTCTAACCTAATTTTACACATTTTTTGTTAGTCATATCGAAAAACAAAACTAAAGTGTTGTACAGGATGAGACATAATTTTTTGTTACACCCTGTATATGGGCAGTCAAAGAGACGTAAAATTAAATATAAAAACTAAATGTGCAAGAAAAACTTTGATTTTTAATGATATCAAAAAGTTATGGTGTTTTAACTAATATTGTCGCATGGACCACCCTGTAGATATTCTCTTAAACTATCATGTGGGTACTCGAGGTTGTATAAAATTCAACGAAGACTTCGAATCGTGGAAAAAAACAAGTAAAAACCACGAATTTTGAAGCCATTTTCAATTTGGTGTACACACTGAATGATTTTAAAACTAGAAATAAAAAGTAGGTAGGTGTAGACACAAAATTGAAAATGGCTTTTTGAATTCATTTTTTTCTTTCAGATTTGGACTCCTCGTTGAATTTTAGACAATTTCGACTACTCATATGATGGTTTAAGAAAATATCTACAGGGTGGTCCATGTGACAATATTAGTTAAAACACCATAACTTTTTTATATAATTAAAAATCGAAGTTTTTCTTGCACATTTAGTTTTTATATTTAATTTTACGTCTCTTTGACTGCCCATATACAGGGTGTCACAAAAAAATTATGTCTCACCCTGTACCACACTTTAGTTTTGTTTTTCGATATGACTAACAAAAAATGTGTAAAATTAGAATAGAATTATTAATCCCAAATAAAAAATTAAAAAAACTCAGTTTTAAAAAAAATCAAGTCATTATTTCACTTGTGAACCACCCTGTATAAATTTTTTTGATGCCAATGAAAAGTGCGTGTTTTCATTACACAAACACTTTCTATTCTTGTTATCGAAAAAATTAAACAAACTTGAGTTATTCGAGATTTAGAAAAAAAATTGGTCGAAAAAAAACCACCCTGTATGTAAAATTTTTGTTTAAAAAAGTACTCAGAAACCATTTAGAAGTAAAATTATCGAATAAAATTTAGGTCGATCCATTTAAAAACCGAAAGTTGACACCTCAATTTCTGACTTTTGAACCACCCTGTATAAAAAAAATTTCATGACTGAAACCGCATAATTAGACCATGTACCCTAGGATTTTTTATTTTTCAAAAACTCTTTCAGGGGCCGAGTAATTTGAGGTGTCCAAGTTTGGTGGGACACCCTGTATAACTAGTTTTATATTTAAAGAATCCTAGTTTTATATAAAACTAGCGGGCTGTCGCCCGCTTTAAGGTATTACACAATCATACTTAATAGATAAGCACTGCCTGCACTATTCTCAATTTTTAGTGTATAATTTCAACGAACTACACCGACCACTTTGGGGGTCCAGAGGCTTCAAAACTCGCATGAAACTTAAAAAAAGTTATCATATTTTTTTATATATACTGCGTATACACCTGATACAATCGTGTAACTGACTGATCAGACAATTTATTTAGTAGCTTTAGATAAAATGCATGTCTTTTCCTTTTTAGACTATTGGCATTCTGATAAAAGAAAGATATATCCGGATTTGTTTTTGAATGGTTAAGGTATTTGTGATAATCACTTTCGTGATATCACAACTACTCCAACTCGCTTTACTAAATCTACGCTGAAACCGGGTCTTGAACCATCGACCTCCAGGTTACAAGTCCATCGCCTTACCATTCAAGCTACTGAGGTCGGTTTATTATTATTATTCTCTCTTAATATTAAGCTATGTATTTTATCATTGAAACACATACCATCGCTTCTGCCAGCTAATACTTTCTCCCTCTGGTTTCTCTGTCTCCTCTCCATCTTTGCTTTCTTCCATATCTGAAACATGTAAACAGAGCGCACGAATAGCTCAGTGGTTAAGGACTCGCTTGCCATGCGGAAGGTCCCGGGTTCGAACCCCCGCGCCGACAAAAATTTGTATTCAAAATTTGGTTACAGTTGTTTGTAAGGGATACCTTCCGGTGCGCTCGTGTTGACCCAGCACCTAAATGGGAAGTATTGTGTCACTTCTCGCCCATCAGAGGGGAGGCATACTACGGGATGGGCAGGCTACAACACAGACCACAAGCGTCTACAGTAGCTCCTGTTTCATGGCTACGAAACAAAAAAGGCTGTGAAACACTCATCTTTAAAAAAAAAATTATAACTAGTGTAAACATCATGTGACTTTCTATTGCAATAATTAAGGACACGTCTGAGCAAACTGAACTAGAACTAACTGAGGAAAACATGTTAGTTTGGTATGACTGAAGAACAAAACAATTTTTTTGGTAGTCAAGTGGTTAAGGCGCTTTACGCTTTAAGGTATTACACAATCATACTTAATAGATAAGCACTGCCTGCACTATTCTCAATTTTTAGTGTATAATTTCAACGAACTACACCGACCACTTTGGGGGTCCAGAGGCTTCAAAACTCGCATGAAACTTAAAAAAAGTTATCATATTTTTTTATATATACTGCGTATACACCTGATACAATCGTGTAACTGACTGATCAGACAATTTATTTAGTAGCTTTAGATAAAATGCATGTCTTTTCCTTTTTAGACTATTGGCATTCTGATAAAAGAAAGATATATCCGGATTTGTTTTTGAATGGTTAAGGTATTTGTGATAATCACTTTCGTGATATCACAACTACTCCAACTCGCTTTACTAAATCTACGCTGAAACCGGGTCTTGAACCATCGACCTCCAGGTTACAAGTCCGTCGCCTTATCAATCAAGCTACTGAGGTCCGTTTTTTTTTTGTAATTATTGAAATAGATCAGAAACATAACCACTAACCCTCTCGCTCTCCCCACAGACTAGACAACTCTTCGAGTTTCGAGGCCGGCGTGGCGGCTTCGTCTTTCTTGGCCTCGCCCAACAACAAGAACGCGCTCAACCTCGTCATGAATGTGTGCCACGAGGCTGAACGGACGCCCAAGAACGATCTGAACGAGAAGAACTCCACACTCGACAACAAACAGAAAGTGAAAAAGACGTACATCTGAGACACGAGGAGTGAAAGGGTATGCGGATAAGTTAACAACAGGTGCCGCACCCCGAAACAGGCTAGTGAACACTAGCTACATTAACTCGCAATTTTTATAATTGCTACAGAGGAGTGAAAGGGTTGGGAGTAAGGTTTTGGAATGAAAGGTACTTTGAAGTTATCTTGACCAGTGGGAGTGAAAGGTAATGTGAAGTTATCTTGACCAGTGGGAGTGAAAGGTAATTTGAAGTTATCTTGACCAGTGGGAGTGAAAGGTAACGTGAAGTTATCTTGACCAGAGGGAATGAAAGGGGAGGAATTGCAACGTTGGAATTGAAAAGAATTTTAACTAAAAAAATAAGAGTAGAAATGTTTACCTAGTTAAAAAAAATATGGAAAGAAAAGTACGATAACTCAAAAATAACAGTAGAAAAGTATAATTCAAAAAGAATAGAAGGAAATGAAAGGGACTCATCTTGGCTTGAAAATACCTTTCACTCCATCTATGATATGTATCTTTATGGATTCTCAGTACTGAAAGGATTCAAATTTGAAGAGATTTCGACCACTGGTTGTGAAAAATAACATAAAATTATCTTGGTGTTTTAACTTTTCAAAGAATTCTTGAACAGAGGATGAGAACGTGCTTTTAAGTTCTAGTTTATTAGAATTGACGTCTTATTCATTATTGAAGAGTTTTGATACCAATAATTGACAGTATATTTTTAAAGTATTATACTTTTTTTTATATATTATTTTTATAATGTCAAAAATGCTGTAAATCCAATAAAATATATTATAATACATTGGAAAAACAGGTAGAAAAAACAAAAAGATATCTAAAAATTACCTTTCATACAAAATTAAATGTGCCTAAAACTTCAAAATTCCCATTTCAAAATTCCCACAGTCGAACTTGGCTATATGAGAACTCAAGAGAGCGGAATTTTTTTCTCATTTATCAAAGTTGCTCTTGTAAATGTTTTTTAACGCTTTATTTAAAGTGGCAGGACTCTCCTGATGGAGCTCTTCCATCCAACCACTTTTCCATTATAGAAGAAAAAAATTGACGTGAAAATCGTTTTCATATATTTATGTATGTCCAGGCTTCTTTTATATCCAGTTCTCTTATATCCAGGCTTCTTTTATATCCAGTTCTCTTATATCCAGGTTCTTTTATAAGCAGTTCTCTTATATCCAGGTTCTTTTATATCCAGTTCTCTTATATCCAGGTTCTTTTATATCCAGTTCTTTTATATCCAGGTAATTTTATATCCAGTTCTCTTATATCCAGGTTATTTTATATCCAGTTCTCTTATATCCAGGTTCTTTTATATCCAGTTCTCTTATATCCAGGTTCTTTTATATCCAGGTTCTTTTATATCCAGTTCTCTTATATCCAGGTTCTTTTACATCCAGTTCTCTTATATCCAGGTTTCTTTTATATCCAGTTCTCTTATATCCAGGTTCGACTGTTTATTAATGAAGAACGGGTTTCCCTCGTCGTATGTTGTGAAGTAGGGTTCTTATCTGTGATAATAAATTCTAAATGATTCCCGCCCCTATCTTGTTCAATTTTCCCATGATGAAATGGGTGGTGTTGAGAACTTTGGTGTTATGAACGAGTTATGTATGTACCTACATAGTTCTTTTTTTAAATTTCCATCTATTTTTTCGTATATATGTATATATTTTTTTTTTTTTTTAATGTGTTATCAAGTTATCATACTACATATATGTTTCAAAACATATCAATAACATTGAAAAGAAGATATTCTGTAAGTTATCATACTATATGTTTCAAAACATATCAATAACATTGAAAAGAAGATATTCTGTAAGTTATCATACTATATGTTTCAAAGCATATCAATAACATTGAAAAGAAGATATTCTGTAAGTTATCATACTATATGTTTCAAAGCATATCAATAACATTGAAAAGAAGATATTCTGTAAGTTATCATACTATATGTTTCAAAGCATATCAATAACATTGAAAAGAAGATATTCTGTACTTTGCATTCGCGGTTTTGAACCATTGGTTCTCTAAGCTCCAGACGTCCGAAGATTCAGTACCGCGAATGCATACCTTCTCTGAAGTGTACGCCGTACGATATTTACATCAAAAAATTGTTCTTGTATATCCATAACATGTTCATAACCGTCATAGTTCTCTTACCATCACCCATGTAAAATTGTTGAATTTAATCTTGCTTAGAAGCCGTCCAGTTTGACTGTAGAAACTTAGAGGTGTGTTGAAAATGTGTAGAAACTTGTACGTAGAAGTGTCTTAGAAATTCGTAGAGTTGTTATTATACAATAATATTTTGTTAAATTGTATGAAAATCATTAAAAATAAAATCAATTTTAAGTTTTCTACTAGAAGCTTTTAGGGAACATGAAAAGTCCACTTGCATTTTGATCTTACAGACATGTCTTACAATCATATTTTCATGTTTGTGTTCAGTCAAGCTTTTGATTTGTGCTCCTTAAATTACATAAGTCAATATCTTGAGTTTTGTCCAAGTACCAGCAGTGTCTCGAATTCGACTTTTACAGTTCTGAAAATCTCTTAAGCTTGAAAATTGTTGAAAATTTTCTCGTTCGAATCAGAAAACAAAATTAGGTTGCTGATAGCCATTAAAAATTGTGTGTTTTGAATGATTCGTGGATTTTTCAAAACTTCAAATAATATAGCTGTTACATCTGAAATGATTTTGTTTATTTGTATAGATGAGTGAGAATTTTATACATAGTTATTTAGAAGACAGATGTTGGGCTTTCTATGAAGGTTAGTTTCTCTTTAATATAACTTTAATGCTTTGAGTAATATGTTAGCCTAGAGTAAGAGCCTTTAAAACGAGATCAAATTTTAAAAGTTTATTTCAAAGACATCATAGAGTGAATACTGAATACATATGTAATGATAAATACATAAAAAGTACAAAAGTACTTAAAGTACTATAGTAACTATAGGAACAATGGCAAAAGAAAATAAATCCGTATGTTACCATGAAACTTTTATAAGTTTAACATGTAGCAGCATAAATACCTGTATGGTTATCGATTGCATTTTTTAAAGGCTATTTTTATAATACTTTAATAATAATAAAAATCGCCTCATCAGTCTTATTGCTTTTAATTGCATGTTCTGTACCCCTATACAGTTATCTATTGCATTTTTTAAAGACTATTTGGAATAGGTAATATTTTAATAATAATAAAAATTGCCTCATCAGTCTGATTGCTTTTAATTGCATGTTCTGTACCTAATCAATGGATAGCTGGATTCTCACTTGTTTCTATGTATAATCATAAAATTTATATTTTTGTAATATTTTTTTGAACACCATTATAATTTAATATGTATGTAAATGTATTTTCTTGTAGGTATTTTCAAAAGAATTTCTAGGTATTAATTAATGTTTGTACCATATTATAGAATTTATTTTAAACAGTGTACAAAAGCTAGTTTGTTAGTGTATTATATTTTGTCTGTCCATTTGTATGCCTTATTCTTTTGTATGTAATATGTTATTATCTTGTCTGGTTTTTAATTAATTGGAATAGTATTTTATTATAATTATATATTTAGATCTCTGCTAGTTTTATCAATTTTAATATTAATAAGCTAGGGCTTTATTTTATTTTATTAATTACAAGGAATGTTTGATTGTTTGATTAGATTATAATTTCTTATCACTTTTCTCTGGTACATACAGCAATTTAGACCAAACTATTTGATAGGATTGTTGTGAATTTGGTAAACTTTTAACACCGAGTTTTGTGCCTTGAGTTATAACAAAGTTAAATATTTTACTGATTTCTATTTACTAATCAAAGTGGCCTTTAAACAATTTGTGTTATTTTCCAATATTTAGTATATTTTCTTTAGATGTGGCCTTCAAAATATAAAAAAGTGACCTTACAGTTTACTACACTGCAATTTTTCAGCCGTTTCGGAGTTCTGTTGATTAAAAATAAATGTTTCTGTTTTTGATTGAACTGAAACTGATGAATGTAGAATGTAAATTGATTTTTTTTTATATAAATACTTATTAAGATTGATTTATTGTGCTTCTTCTAGAATATTTAATATTTTCGGCTTTATTTAACAACAAAATTTTAGCTCTCAGATCATTCTCAATGCAATAGGTATTCAATTATTAATAGTACCTCAACTCTTAGTATCTTTCGAGGTATTAATTTTTGAGTATCTTTCGAGCTAATCTTCTGTTCTTAGATATGGCTGCTGGAACTCCATTTTACTTATTTTATTTTTCAATTAAAACTACTAAGCAAGCGCTCTCCATGTCACTTTTCTAAAGCATTTTTTGTATCATCTATGTATTTTTTTCTCCAATTTTTTTTTTAAAATATTTTAAATAATATTTAAATATTTATAATATTTTAAATAATATTTATGACGTGCAAATAGTTATGTTAGAATGAATTTTTAATTTTAGTATATATTTTTTTACCAAGAAAATAATCAAAGAAGAGAAATAACGAAGTGAGCCAACCTGGTCCTCGTTTGAGACAGTAACCTCACTCAAAATCCCAAAATCTCCATTTCAAGCATTAAATTTCGTTTGAATAATGCATTTAGACTCTAAATTTTAGAGAGTCCTTTAAATGAACGATTTTTTGTTGTTGAATATGATGTTTATATTTAGTCATCCTAATGTGAATTTATTATTGAAACACTTTTAAAATGAATTAATGGGTGAGTAGAAGAACATGCTATGTCAAAAATTGACTATTCAGGAGAGCAATAATACTACACTATCTACACTGCTGTAGATAGTGTAGATGCTGTAGGTTTCCTCCACTCTAAAATAATATTTTTCCTTAGTTGTAGGGGGTATTTCTCCTTCATATTCAACGAGATGATAGATAAGGGTACATTGAATGTTATTTTGCAAAAAGAAAAATCGATTTTCGACATAGCATGTTCTCCTACTCACCCATTCAAATAGGTTTAATATATGAACGAAAATTGTTGAAAGGTAGATGTGAGGATTCTGAGTGAGACTGCTTTCTGTAATGAGACCTCGTTTGAAGTGAAGCATCTGCAGAATATTGATGAAGTGCCTTGCCATTTTATTACATAAGTTATTGGGAGGTGGAGTTTTTGTTAAAATAAAACAGTTGAAAGATACAAGATGAGTAGTGCTTTATTTAGACTGTCAGCGCAAGACAAGTAGATAATTCAAGGGACCGGAAATTCCAAGAACAAGTTTCTATTATGAAGAGCTTATTTTTTCCTTCTAGAGGGGTAAATAGACCAGGAATTTTTTTTATCTTATATACAAGTTCGTACTGTTCTTGTACTTTTTACTAGTGATTCGGACATACTATTTTAATATTTATTTAGTACACGGGAAATAACACTTCACAAATAAATATTTTAAAATAAGGAGATATCAAAATTATATATTAATAAAGAATAATATAAATGTCTGCTAAAATTACACACTTACAAATTCATATGGCCCTACCTAGCTTAGTTGGTATTTGACCTCACCAAAGTCTGTCTCCATTTGCAGCGGTCTTGGTAGTCTTCTGACAGATCCATGCCACCATATCTTCATTTACTTGGTACGAGTATCACCCCATCTTCATTGAAGTTTTTTTTATGAAAATTACCTTCTGTAAATTATAAAAATTGATATTTTTTTTCAATTAGGCACTTTAACCAATTATGGTCGTTCGTGCCGATCCTCTCAAGGTCTACATGAGGTGAACGAGGTTGGTTGTTGATTCTAACAAAATGTTTAGGTTAGCTGAAAGAAGAAATAATTATAGTAAAGGTGTTTTACTGTTTAGCTAGATGAAGACAAATTTGCTCGCCTCCCAAATTTTACAAAAAAATTAATTAAAATTTAAGAAAATATCCATTTTGTATTTGTTATATTTAATTTTAAAATTATTTTATCTCTAGAATGTTATTGTATATTTTTAAAAATCAATTTATTTGTAAATATATTTCATTTTTACAAAAACTGAAAATATTTGAAATTTGTTCGTTTTTTTTCTCAAAAATTCTCCAAAGAAGTAGGGTAATTCTATATTGTTCCCCAAATCAAATTAAAATATGTACATATTAGATATATTTCGTAAAGCATAATGTTGAAAGTTGAACCAACGCATCTGATTATCATCCTACCCAAAGGGCGGGGCTATTGCCTATGGCAATCTCTTCCACCCAACTTTTCCAATTAAGTTGCCTGGAGACCATCACTTCCCCCAGTTTTAGCCAACCTGGCTACAACAACAATAGTCAACTATGACTAATAGATAGTCTATGGTAACTAGTCACATCAAGTTAACGAGTTCAAACGTTTGATACCAGTACCTAGGGTAGATCGGGGCAGGTTGGAACACGGGGCAGTCAGATTTATACAGGGTGATTCAGAAAAGTACCGTCAAACGTTAACCACATATTCTATGGGCTAGTTAAGGAGGTGTCAACTCTATAAAAGAAAGTGCGCAAATGCCTCCTAACGGAGGTACACGCCCCTTAAAGTGTTTTTATACAATCGAAATTTTCATTTTACGGCTTAACTATTTGGGATATCGCGATATGGTAAAAAAATCACTCTCAATACTAGATGAAACCTTTCTTTTGGCATACAATTTAACATAATTCCAATTTCAGGGGCGGTCTGAGGAGGGTCAGATGGAAGAAAAAACGTTCTAACTTTTTAGTCGTTGCTTGTAATTGAATTTGGTTTTCACCATTTTAAAATCTATGTCATTGTCTACAAAAATGGTCTGAATAATTTTTCCCTCAAATTAGCACAAAAGCTTGAAAATTGAAATTGAAGATTTTAAAACCGCATTACGTTTTGAAACCTATGCAACTAGCATACAATTTTAGAACAAGAATTTTCAGCCAATTCATTATTAACAATAGATGTAAGTGGAGTAAATTGAAAACTTGTTAAATAATGAATTGGCTGAAAATTCTTGTTCTAATTGTATGCTAGTTGCATAGGTTTCAAAACTTAATGCGGTTTTAAAATCTTCAATTTCAATTTTCAAGCTTTTGTGTTAATTTAAGGGAAAAATTATTCAGACTATTTTTGTAGACAATGACATAGGTTTTAAAATGGTGAAAACCAAATTCAATTACAAGCAACGACTAAAAAGTTAGAACCTTTTTTCTATCATCTGACCCTCCTGAGACCGCCCCTGACATTGGAATGGTGTTAAATTTTGTGCCAAGAGAAAGGTGCTATTTAGTATTGAGAGTGATTTTTTTACCACATTGCGATATCCCAAATAGGTAAGCTGTAAAATGAAAATTTCGATTGTTTAAAAACACCTTAAGGGGCGTGTACCTCCGTTAGGGGGCATTTGCGCACTTTCTTTTATAGAGTTGACCCCTCCTTAACTAGCTCATAGAATATGTGGTTAACGTTTGACGGTACTTTTCTGAATCACCCTGTATATTTGAGAACTTCTCGACCGTGTGACACATCTGTCACCTGACTATTCAGTCCGGCTTTCCAAAATATTAAATAAGTCTAAAACATGCAGAAAATGGCACTTGAGCAATTATGATTAATAATTTTTGTTGAACATCAAATTGATAAAACTTCAATGGAACAGATGGAGATGAAGGATGTGAATTGAATCCTTCAGCAGTTTTAAATGAAGTTGATGGAATCCCCAAATCACGCAGAACATTGAAAGTAAAACTTGGAATCACACCACGGGCACCAATCTCAAAACTAGTTCCGAAAACCTTGAGTCTTATTATTATGTGGTCACAAACTCAAATTAATGACAAAAAATTCATGCACTGGGTGGGATTCGAACCAACGGATCCCTACGCTACCTGGATTACCAGACTAGCGCGTTAACCACTTGACTAGCAATGAACAGTTATTCAGCTCATGGGCTTGATGGATGTTGACAAGTCACGTAAAGTGTAATGAGTTCAAAACATGTGGTACCCAATTACCCATATCTGGTGGTTTTTCAAAATTGCGTTATAAAAACTTCTGTACGACAGCATTTCTCTACATTCCAGCAGAATCGGTATAGTTTTAGTTAGTATAGAAGTAGTTCTAGCCTTACCAGCCTGTGTGGGGCAGCCATGGGAAACCTCGCCATTTGTTTCATAGCCTCTCTAGCTGTCTTCAATGTTTTCATAAGATCAGGTAAGAATTTCTTCTTCTGTCAATCTTCTTTTACTTTGGCTTTTCCCAAACCTAGTTGGGGTTGGCATTGGACAACCTCTTCTCATGGTTGAGGTTGTTCTGGCACTCCTACTTCTAGATTTTACGGCTGGATGCCCTTCCTAACACCAACCCTGTTGGGAGCCAACAATTTGTGTTGGCATTTGGCCTGACACATTGACATCAACACACCGAATGTTGACGTGTTCAGTAAAATTGTGATCCGTGCCTCAGTCTAAAAACCAGAAGTGGTTTCTAGACTGAGTTCTCAAAATCTCCATTTCAACCGTCAAATTTCGTTCAAATTGCCCAATAAGTGTGAGTTAGTTGTTCAACAGTTGAAAAGGATATTTTTAGAGCTACAATTTCGTTCAAATAGACCAATCAGAGTGTGTTGTTTTAAAGTTGAAATAGAGCTTTGCGGATTTTGAGTGCTAGAATGCTTTCTGGAATGAGGTTTCATCTACTTTCTATTCCACAGTTGAGGGCGTGGACAAAGGAAAAGGGGCAGAAGGACCCTCTCAGTGGCAGAGTTCGCAACCAAATACTGATTTGAGCCTAGGACTAACTAATGTTGATGAAGTGGAGGCCTTCGTTATACAAAACCAGCAAAAAGAGGAGCTTTTACAAGAAGAACGGAAGCGCAGGAAAGAAGAAAAGGAACGCGAGAGAATCGAAATTGAAATTAGGAAAGAGAGAAAACTTAAACTAATACAAGAAAATAAAATCAAAAAGAATGCAAGACGTGTTGAAAAGAAAAGGGAAAAGAGGGCTGAGTTAAAACAAGGGTAAGATAAATGTGAATTCATTATTATTATTAAACACTTTATTAAATATAAAAAGACATTATGTACAAATAATATTATTATAACAATTAAAAAATGGAAACAATATATACAATAAAAAGGAAAAAGAATAGAAAAATATGTATAAAAATATGTCCTAACTAAAGGGCGGGGTAGCGGGGTTATTGCCTATAGCAATTTATCAGTCTAAGTAGGACTGGAAATGTCAGCCTCACAAGTTCGGAGAGAACAGAATTTTCTGATAATAATAAATCTCTTGTCAGTTTCCATAAGCAAGAATTTGCAAGAACTCTGTAACCGTAGGTCGTGCTCCAACCGGGAATCAAACTCGAGATCTCTGGACTGCGGGCAATAATCCGCTTCACCAGGGAGGCTGGTTTCTTCGAAACTGTCATTATTGATTTGATATTTTTGATAACCTCTGATTTTTGAAATAATTAGATGAATGATAATGATTCATTGATAACCATTGATGGCATTCGACAAATTACTTTAAACACTCTTTAATTGAGAGTTCACACCGACCAACCATTGTGAATTCAATAAACGTTAAAATACTCTTTACAATCATACGTCAAACACTCCCGCTCCATCTTCACATCCAACACCACGAATTCTTCTCCAACACTCTTTAATTGATACTAATTCTAAAATGAAACGTTTCAATTTTCACCCCCAGGACAAGCGGCGAAGGATCAAATGTGACCGCCACCACCGGTTCAGTAGCAAACCTTGTTGCCATCCTTGCTCCTGCCACCGGTTCAATGGAAAACAATGTTTCTATCGCTGCTCTTGCCACCGGTACAATGGGACCTCCTGCTCTTCCTTTCTCCTCTCTTCCTCCTTCTTATCCTGTCTTTTCTTCTTGGTTCTCCTCTTCTCCTTCTCTTTCTTCTTCTTGGTTCTCCTCTTCTCCCGCTTCTTCCAATTTCGACGGCGACGCTGGAAATCCTCCTCAACCAAGAAATCTTCAACCAACTGCCACCGGTTTAATGGAAAACTTGGCTCTTTCTATTACTGTTACGCCCAGAGGCGGCGGTTCAATTGGAAACCCTGTTCCTGATCTTGCTGTTGCCACCGATTCAATGGGACCTCCTGCTCCTCCCTTCTCCTCTCTTCCTCCTTCTTATCCTGTTTTTTCCTCTTGGTTCTCTTCTTCTCCTTCTCTTTCTTCTTCTTGGTTCTTTTCTTCTTCCGCGCCTTCCGATTTCGACGGCGACGCCGGAAATCCTCCTCAACCAATTACCACCGGTTCAATGGGGAACCCACCTGTTTCTACTGCTGCTGCTGACACCGCCACTGGATCAGTGACACCTCCGCCTGATTCTCATCCTGATCCTCTCTTTTCCTCTGATTCTTTTTCTTCCTCTCCTCAAACAACTCGAGCACCTGATGAGGCTACTGGCTATCAAAACTTAGGTCGAGATAAATATAAAATGGAAGACCTTCCTCCCAAGAAAAGGAAAGCTCCAGAAGATGAATAATCACCGTTGTTTTTATTTGTATACTAACTGTTTGCATGAAATTTGAACACCAATTTTGACAAAGCTAGAAGAGCACTTATGAATATGGAAAACTTTTTTAGAAGACAAGACTTGAGCCTAGACCTTAGAACAAAGATGATAAGACGTTACATTTTTTCCATATTGTTGAATAGATGTGAGAATTGATCTATGATCCCAGAATTGAGAAAAAGAATAGAGGCATTTGAGATGTACCTGAGAACAAGGATCCTCAATACGTTTTGGAGACAACACATCACAAATATTGAAGTTTTGAAGAAAAGTAAAGAATTATTAACAAACATCAAAAAACGTAATATCCAATATCTAGGACACATTTTGAGAGTTGACAAGTATAACATGTACATATTGTACATGCTACAGATCATATATGTTTTATTTTCACTCTCTTATTTATTCACAGCAAAACCATTTTCATTCTCAAATGCTACAAATTGTCTAGGAAAACAAATTGTCAAACAAACACGAAACAGATAAATAAAAGCTAATGGCAAGATTTTTTTAGAAGGTATTACAATAAACTCTTCAATGATCTTAACAGACTAGTCATAACTAACTTTCAAACTGCCCTTAAAGACATTCTTGTATCAGCTGAACCATACTCCTTTGCTGAATTTTCTACGTGACTCGTAGATGAGAACTGGGTAACATGAATTTTATTATCTATCCACATAACACCTTTCTCTTCATTTCACCTTCAATAGACCTCTTTCTCACTACACTCTTTCTCTATCCTTACCTTACCAATTTCGTACTACAAGTTTATTCCAATACCATAGAACTGCATGGTTATATCACGACCGGAAATTTGCAGGAAACTCACAAACCTGCTACCCACATTAATCTCACCCAGCTTAGGATGGGCTGGAAGCGAAGTCTTTGAGGATGGGCATTGGGCATCACTCAAAGACTTCACTGAACGTTGCTTAACTTCGGTGATTCTACGAGATCCGGTGCATCCAACGCACCATCGACACTGGATCAATGTATGATAACTTTCAGTTCCGAGTTACGAGGACAACGACCTTTGCTTTTTTGACAGCTTAATCCTTGATGGCCATTGTCCTCAAAAGTAGTTCCGAATCTCATTGATGTCTCTTCACTATGTAACAACACATATATTACAGTTTATTTAAAATACAAACGATGCTGCCTAACTTTTGTCAGGTTGCTATAACACAGCATAATCATCAATACTACCGTACATTTTTTTTTGTCAATACTTATATTCTTCTTTAGCTTTCTTATATATAGTTGGTTTTCTTCTTTCTTTCTATGCTTTGTAAAAATATGGTAATGAATTATTTTTGAACTGTCAGATATTATTGTTTAGGATATTTCCTTCAAAATTGAACAGTCGATATATAGAATGTTTGAATGCAAGCTCTGAAGGGCAAGTATTTCAATATTTTTTGAAGGATAATTATGGACATGAAACCAGTCGCCAGAAGCCCGTTCGAGAAACACTCTCCACTCTCATAATCTCCAAATCTTCCTTTCATCTGTCACACAACGCATTCTGATTGGTTCATTTAAACGTGGAGAGTTAACAAACATCAAGAAACGTAACATCCAATATCTAGGAAACATTTTGAGAGCTGACAAATATAACATGAACATGCTACAAATCATCATATAGGTATGTTTTATTTTCACTCTCTTTTTTATTCACAGCAAAACTATTTTCCGAATTTCCAAAACGAGTTCCAATCTGTACCGAGTTTCCAAAACGGAACTCGGTACAGATTCATTAGTTTGCAAAAAAAATTGCAAAACGCACAAAAAAAATTTATTAGTGAGTCTGGAAATCAGACTCACTAATAAAATTCAACTTTTCTTCAATGTTCATATAAGTGCTGATTTCATCCCAGTTTCATGAATTTGCGTCTCTTTGGGGACTTGTTTTTTGAACTTGCTTTTCCTCAAATTCATTTGAAGACTGCAAATGAACTTGATCGTCCATAAAAGAGAGTATCTGAGATATCAAAAGAGAGTATCTGAGATATCAAAAGAGAGTATCTGAGATATCAAAAGAGAGTATCTGAGATATCAAGTCCTGAACACCATGAAGAGAGCTGAGGAAAGCTGGAAGAGCGAGGTCACTGATCTTCCGTAACCCAATACCACCTTTCTTTATAGGAAGTGTCGCCATAGTCCATGGGTAACCCAGGCTGGGTGAGGATTGGGATAGATGGTTGTTTTATTAGAGTTTAACGTCGTTTTTCAACTGCATGGTCATACACAACTGCATGGTCATACACAACACAATTTCACCTTTTATTCACAGGAAACTTACAAACCTGCTACCCCAATCCTCACCCAGCCTGGGTTGGGCCGGAATGCAAGCATTACGAAGTATTCACCTCGCTGGACGTTGCTTAACTTCGGTGATCCTACGAGAACCGGTGCATTTAACGCGCCATCGACGCTGGCCCATAGTTCATTGATCTTCATTCAAACGTGCATTTAAAATAGATTCTAGTGAGTCGTATGAAAGTTTATCAATTCTCATTAGATAGTTCAATTTTGGAATAAAAAGACATTTTTTGGAAGGACACAGTTGATATGAACGTAATGAATGTTTATTTATTCAAAATGTGATATGAGAAGTTCCAAAATGTTGTATTGAGAAAAGGGTCTCAATTGAAAAAATATATTTTATAGAGGATTAGAGAAGAGAGGATTAGGATTAGAATCAGGCGGAAGTCTCATTAAACCAAGAAGAAAAAACAGGATAGCGAGGAGGTAAGGAGAAGGGAGAAGCAAGAGGTCCCATGGAACCGGTGTCAGCAGCAGGACTAGAATCAGCCGGATTTCTCATCAAACCGGTGGTAGGAGCTAAATTCCTTTTCTTGGGAGGAACGTCTTCCATTTTCAAAGTAACTCCGCCAAAATTTCTGAAAGAATTGCCAGTAGGATCTCCAGATACTGGAGTTGCATTAGCAGGAATAGAAACAGTTTTTCCCATTGAACCGGTGGCAGGAGCTGAATTCCTCTTCTTGGGAGGAAGTTCTTCCATTGTGTATGTATCTCCACCGAAAGTTCTGTAAGAATCGCCAGTAGGCTCTTCAAATACTCGATTTGCATTAGCAGGAATTGAAACAGGGTTTCCCATTGAACTGGTGTCAGTAGCTAAATTCCTTTTCTTGGGAGGAACGTCTTCCATTTTCAATGTAACTCCGCCAAAATTTCTGTAAGAATCGCCAGTAGGATCTCCAGATACTCGAGTTGGTTGAGGAGGATTTCGGTCGTTGCCGTCGAAATTAGAAGGAGTCGAAGAAAAGAACCAAGAAGAAGAAAGAGAAGGAGAAGGGGAAACCCAAGTGGAAGAAATAGGATAAAGAGGAAGAGAGGAAAAGGGAAGAGCAGGAGGTCCCATTGAATCGGTGGCAGCAAGATCAGGAACAGGGTTTCCAATTTCGCTGCCGCTGGGAGTAACAGTAAAAGAAAGAGGCGAGTTTTCCATTGAACTGGTGACAGTTGGTTGAAGATTTATTGGTTGAGGAGGATTTTCGGCGTCGTCTTCAAAATTGGAAGGAGCGGGAGAAGGAGAAGAGGAAAACCAAGAGGAAAAAACAGGATAAGAAGGAGGAAGAGAGGAGAAGGGAGGAGCAGGAGTTCCCATTGAAGCGGTGGCAGGAGCAGCGATAGAAACATTGTTTCCCATTGAACCGGTGTTGGTGGCGTCACTTGATCCTTCGCCGATTGTCCTGGGGGTGAAAATCAAAATGTTTCATTTTAGAATAAATTGGTATCAATTAAACAGAAAGGTTATCATGGCTGTGTGGAATCCCATCAATGGTTGTACTTATAACTTATAAGTGTTGTTCATGAATCAGAGGTTCTCAAATGAAAGAACAATATCTATCTTTGGTTTATCTTTTTTTTTTGGGGGGCAGGGTTCTCAGATGTGAGCTCTTTCACTCAACCACTTATCTACAGACCAGGGTAGAAAAACATTAGCATAGGGCGCCAATTTACAAAGGTGTCCAATTTTCTAACACTTAAGGAGAGTGGTTTTGGTTTTACAAGAAAGATAAACAGTGTCAGATAAGTTTGAATTGTAATGACAGTCATGAATAGGATTAGAGGAGCAGCTGGAAATTTTAACAATTTGAAATTTGGTATATAGACCTCATTTATAGAGAGGACGCGACACGAAACTTTTCGACGATAAAAATACCAAAAATGTATAAGAACAACTTTTTCTTATTATAAAATAATAATATTGGTCTATTCCTATCTTTCTTTTGATATCATGAGCTTTTTGGACCTCGGCTCCAATTTACCGGTTTTTTGGGGGGGACCCGCTTTGACTAACTTTTTTACTACTCATCCTAGATGGGGCCTGTGACACATCGAATTCAATGATTTTGAGGTACTGATTACGAATTTGACAATAAATTATATTTTGCTATCTCATAACGTTTAGTCACTAGTGCCGGAATTTGGCTTCTTTTCGAGGGATAAGGAAAGTCGTGTGAGGTCACACCAGATTTTTAATACTATGAAGGGCTCGCAGTGTTGAAATGTTCAAGTCATCTATCACACCCAACTTTTAGCAAATACCTAGATTTACATTTAACTTACCGTTGTTTTTCCTGTGCGTTCTCTGCGGATGCCAGTTCTTGAGCCTTCTTTTCTCTTCTCCTTTCAGCTTTTCTTTCGTTCTTTTTAAGTTGATTTTCCGCTATCAGTAGAGCTCGTCTTTCTTTCCGCCTTTCTATTTCTTCTCTCTCGCGTTCCCGTTCTTCTTTTTTGCGTTCCTGTTCTTCTATTCTGCGAATCTGTTCTTCTATTTTGCGATTCTGCTCTTCTTCTTTTCTGCGCATCTGTTCTGCTTTCCAAAGATCATATTCTTCTCTCTCGCGTTCCCGTTTCTCTTTTTTACGAATCTGTTCTTCTTCTTTTTTGCGTTTCTTTTCTTCCTTTTCGTCTGTATCTTTGTATCTCTCGAGTTCATCGGCAGCCTCTTTTTCATCAACATTAGTTAGTGTGAGGCTTAAATCAGTATTTGGTTCCGAACTCTGCCCTTGTGAGTCTTCTTCTCCCCATTTTCTTTTGGGCACACCCTCAACTGTATAAGAAAAATTGAACGGGACATTGTTTTAGAAAGCTTTTTCACTCTCAAAATCTCCTTTTCACTCTCAAAATCTCCTTTTCAACTGTTAAACTACACACTCTGATTGGGTTATTATCCTAAGCCCTGACTGACAAATGGAAGAGAAGTTATTCTCAAATTTTCAGTTGGTTGAAAGCCAAGATCCAACTGGCAAATTGTAAGAGCAGTGTCCCTGAGGTTGCGAGGAACAAGACAGAGGTTTAAATCAGCAATGATTGAAGATGGTGCAGGAGTAGACTATACAATATACATATATGCAAATAAATAAATATATCAGTATATCATGAAAAAAAAATCAAACGAAATTTAATGGTTGAAAGTGAGACTTGGGGATTTTTAAAGTAAAAGTGCTTTCTGAACTGAAGCGCATATCACAAACACGTCAACTATTGCTGTGCCAATGCCACACGGAGAGACTATCATTCCTCAAGGACATATGGTTCAAAAAAAGAGGTACCAATTTTTGTTTATTGGAGTTAAATGTCGCTTTCATTGACAAGGTCATATCACGACGGGGTTTCATCACCAAAAAACAAACATACATTTGCTCGAAAAACAACACAGCTACTCAACTTAAGCCCGCACAGCAGAACGTGTATTACGTAATAAATTTTGTATGACACGTTGATAGAAGAAAATATTTTGTCTCGCTGGAGGACTTTTAACACATACGGTAGTGCAGCCATGTCAGGTCAAAACACAATAACACAAACCGCTTGCTCCCAACAGGGTTGGGGTTAGGAAATGAATCTTGCTGTAAAATGTAGAAGTAATTGTGCCAGAGTCAACCAACCTCAACCATGAGAAGAGGTTGAACAATGCCGACCCCAAGTAGGTTTAGGAAAAGAAAAAGTAAAAGAAGATCGATAGAAGAAATTCTTACCTGTTATTATGGAGACAGCTAGAAAGGCTATGAAAAGAATGGCGAGGTTTCCCATGGCTACCCTACTCAGGCTAGTGAGGCTGGAACTATTTCTGCTAGAATGTAGGAAAATGCTGTCCTACAAAAGATTTTATAACGCGAAAAAGAACCAGATAATAGGCAGAAACAATTTCAGCTCATTAGACTTGACGTGACTTAAGGACATACATCAAGGTGACATGTACAGCGAACTGTATCTATATTAGTGCAGCGGTTGCCAACCGGTGGTCACAGACCACAAATGGTCCACTGACCACCGATGGAAATCAAGCAGCAACAAAAAATTCAAGCTGAAGAAGAAAAAAATTCCCTCTTGCATATAATTTTACGGAAACCCTGCGGATATGGCTCATGAGCTTTTGACTAAGTAGGCGGGGCCACAAAGAGAAACTTAGGCATATACCCAAGACCCTCGGCCATTAAAGTTGTGTGCTTAAAGTGCCTAATTGGATTTTTTTTTTTTTAATAGCCTAAATTTTTTAAACCTACATTTTTTTGATTATACATTAATATAATTTTTTTTTTTTTTTTAAATATTAAAATAACCATTGATTTTTTTTGGGGTTGTCTGTCAAATTTTTCCATGATATGTTTGTTGTTCGCTCGGCTCAAAAGGTTGGTGACCGCTGCAGTATGTTGGGTAAAAATATTTCTGCTCTTTACATTGAATGTTTGGTGAATACTTATACCTTTTGAGGAAAAATGAGTAGATAATATTATCTCATTAGGTTGTTCGGTTTTCAAACAAAACCTTACTTACAATGAACACTGCGACCTAATTAGAGATCTTGATTCTATTTAGTTTTCACGTCCTGATCAGAAATAAATACTTAGGACGGGGGTTCTACACTCTATTCACTGGGAATCGTACCAGCTACCCACATTAACCTCACCCAGCTTGGGTTGAGCGGGAAACAACAGCCTCAGGTGTTAGGAGGAAACAGAATTTTCTGTTAGAAAATTCTGCTCAAACCGGGGATCGAACTCAGGATCTGTGGACTTCGCCACTGGTCGCAACCTTTTCGCGCGCCACGGAGGCTGGTATATGAGTTGCTTCACAAAAAGGTTGGAGAGAACATTTAAGGTAGCTAGGTAGCTAGGTACTGGGCGGTGCTGGGGATATTAGATTTAAGTTTTTTTTACGGTCAGGAGTAATGAAGGTTTCTTTAAGTGGTCGGTTAATCCCGGTAGCTTAGTGGTCAAGGCGTCTGACTGGTGATCTAGAGGTCGCGGGTTCAAAACCCAAGCGAGACATGAAAAGTTATCCTCCCATTAAGGATTTTGACCACATAATAATACGTCTTGGGCTTACTGCTGGAATAATGGGAGTCATCAGTCCTATTCGATCAGTATAATAAAGCGATATTATTATTATTTTAAGTTTAGGGAAAACACAGGTTGGTAAAGAAAGATTAGAAAGATAAAGAAAGGGAATGATGAAAGATGAGGAACTCTGTTTAATCACAGAAATTGGGATTTTATTTGAGTCTCGTTCTTTAATGTTTTTGGAGCATTTTGATTGCAAGAAAAAGATCATAATAATACTCCTTAACACGTATGAGACGGCGTGCCCACCGGTGGGTCACGTTTTTTTTTAAATTTCCTTGTAACGTGACCCACCGGTGGGCACAGATAATGCAATTTTTAATATATTTTTGTACTCGCCCGTCCCATTTTTTTTGTTGTTGTTGTCATATTTGGAACACATACCCTAATTTGAAGCCGTCCCAGCGTACAAACTATAGAAAATAGGACCCGTCTCATACGCGTTAGGGGAAGGGTACCACCAGGCAAGGTTGACTTATTATGATGTGGCCACAAACTCAAATTGTAATTTAAAATGTAACGCGAGCGTGTAACATGTAACTAAATTCTCTAGTGTGGACGAGATCCGAGCACAAATGCGAATATTCAGTGAACGTTTAGCTAGGTTCAGCTAAATTTACGCTGAAACCCGGACTTGAACCACCGAACTCCAGGTTACAAGTCCGTTGCCTTACCGATCAAGCTACTGAGGTCGGTAATTGTTCTAAATTTATAAGCATGAGACTTGTACAATTGCCACTGCTGACTATGACTAGCAGGTTGTCACAAAAGATCTATCTAAGGTCGCAGTGACAAAAAGCTTTCGTAGCCAATAGATCTACTTATACCAATGACTAACAGTTAACAGCTACACTCGTGGGCTTTATACATGTCGACAAGTCACGCCAAGTCTAATGAGTTGTAACATTTGGTACCCATATGTGATGCTCTTACAGCATTGCGTTATAAAACCTTCTGTACGACAGTATTTCTCTACATTCCAGCAGAGGTTGTTCCAGTCTCACCAGCCTGCGTGGGGTAGCCATGGGAATCATTGCCTTCGTAATAGCAGGTAAGATTTTATTTTACTTTGCATTTTCCCAAACCTACTTGGGGTCGACTTTGAACAACCTCTTTCTCATGATTGAGATTGAGTTTGGTTGGATCTGGCACTCCTTCCTTTGCATTTTACAGCTGCATGCCCTTCCTAACACCCAGGATTGGTCTTCTGTCAACTTTCTTTTACTTTGCCTTTTTCAAACCTACTTGGGTCGACATTGTTCAACCATTTCCTTATGGTGGAGGTTGGTTTTGGCACTCCAACTTCTAGATTTTACGGTTGGATGCCCTTCCTAACGCCAACACTGTTGAGAGAGCCAAAAATTTGTGTTATTGTCTTTTGGTCTGACATGGCTGCACTACCGTATGGATTGCAACTTCCGTGAGACATCATAAGTATTTTCTTCTGTCTATCATCCAAAACTTAGAACATAATAGACGTACTGCTTGCCAATCTCGGCTCCTCCTAATTTGAACCGACCTCAGTAGCTTGATCGATAAGGCGGCGGACTTGTAACCTGGAGGTCGGTGGTTCAAGTCCCGGTCTCAGCGTAGATTCAGTAAAGCGAATTTGAGTAGTTGTGATATCACGAAAGTGATTTACGAAATATGATAACAAACAACTCCGCCTAATTTGAGCAGCTGTGTTGTTTGTCCATCCAATGGTGAGTGAAACCCCCGTCGCGATATGATTATGTCGTTGAAAACGACAAAACCCAAATAAAAAAATAGCACACATTTTTGGTACATCTGTTCCTAGGAATGATAGTCACTACGTGATGGCCTCAGCACAGTACCTAAAGTTTGACGTGTTCAATCAACTTGTGATCAAGGGCTCACCAGAAAGCACTTTTACTTTCAAAAATCACCTATTAAACCGTCTACTTTCTATTCCACAGTTGAAGGCGTGGCCAAAAGAAGTTCGCGCAAAGGACAGTCACAGGAGGCGCAAAGTTCGCAACCGAATACCGACTTGGACCTAGCACTAACCAATGTTGATGAAACAGAGGCTGCAATTCTACTGAAGAAGCAAAATCAGGATCGCGTAAAAGAGGAACAGAAGCGCAGGAAAGAACGCGAGAAAGAAGAACGGGAAAGGAGAAGAGAAAGAAGGAGTTTTCTGATAAATGCAAATAAAATCCACAAAAGAGCAAGACTATTAGAAAAGAACAGGAGATACAGGAGGCGGAGGAAGGCTGAAGAAGAAGCCGTAGAAATCGCACAGAGACAACAAGGGTAAGATAATAATAATAATATCGCCTTATTTATCCTGCCCGATTAGGACTATTAAAGTCCCATTATTCCAGCAGTAAGCCCAAGACATATTATTATGTGGTAAAAATCCCAAATGGGAAGGTATAACATGTCATGTCCCGGCTGGGTTTCGAACTCACGACCTCTGGAATCTTTGGATTCACAGAGTACCGTCTTTACCACTTTACCACTTTTTTGTATAGGGCGTTCTTCACACCTCGGCCGAGGTGTTTGATGTAAGTCTATCACTCTGTGTAGGACTGGAAATGCCAGCCTCACAAGTTTATAGAAACGTCAGTATCAGTATAAACAGAAAAGTGAGAAGTTGTTCATGTTCATCTATGAATATCAGAACATAGCTGGACAGCTGTTTGGAGCTTATTTGCTCTCGTCAGCAGGTAATAATAGTTTTGATCATACATGTCATCAATATGAACCTCTCTATTTTAATCAGTATGAATAGAAAAGTGAGAAGTGCCCTTCAACCGGGAACTTAACTCGAGACCTATGGCCTACGGGCAGTAGTCACAACTATTACACCATGGAGGCTGGCTCCTTGATAACCAACATTACTGATTTGATTTTCTTCATAGCCATTATTATTGATTTTATAGCTGACTGGGAAAACTTTTACATAGAAAAAAAGTGTGGACAGGCGGTCCAATCAGGGTGGTAAAGCCATTCAGCGTGGTAATGCTGCCAGCATTGTCGGTACCCTACCTGAAGGTAGTGAAGGCCTTGGTTCTACTGGCGGTCCAACCTTTTATTTTCTAACAAGTAGTGTTATTCATTTTATGTTCTAAATGAAACGTTTTGATATTCACCCCCAGGATAAGCGGCGAAGGATCAAGTGGGCCCGCCCCCACCGGTTTAATGGGAAACCCTGTTTCTATCGCTGTTCCTGCCACCGATTCAATGGGACCTCTTGCTCCTCCTTTCTCCTCTCTTCCTCCTTCTTATCCTGTTTTTTCCTCTTGGTTTTCCTCTTCTCCTTCTCCCGCTCCTTCCAATTTCGACGACGACGTCGAAAATCCTTCTCAATCAAGAAATCCTGCTCCTCCCTTTTCCTCTCTTCCTGTTTCTTCCACTTGGTTCTGCTCTTCTTCTTCTCTTTCCTCTTCTTCTTGGTTCTCCTTTTCTTCTTCTTCCACTCCTTCCAATTTAGACGGCGACGGCAGAAATCCTCCTCAACCAACTCGAGTATCTGGAGATCCTACTGGCAATTATTACAGAAATTTTGGCGGAATTACATTTAAAATGGAAGACGTTCCTCCCAAAAAACGGAATTTAGCGCCTGCCACCGGTTCAATGAGAAATCCGCCCGTTTCTATTCCTGCTACTGCCACGGGTTCAATGGGAAACCCTGTTTCTATCCCTGCTGCTGCCACCCGTTCAATGAGACCTCCGCCTGATTCTCATCGTGATCCTTTCTTTTCCTCTCCTTCTTTTTCTTCCTCTGCCGCTCCTTTCAATTTCGACAGCAGAAATCCTCCTGGACCAACTCGAGCACCTGAAGAGGATGCTGGCCATCAAAACTTAGGTCGAGATAAACATAAAATGGAATATGTTCCTCCCAAGAAAAGGAATTTTGCTCCAGAAAATGAATAGTCATCAGTTTTAGCCATCATGGATGGCACGTTGAAAACTCCAGTTCTCATTCTGTCACTAATGACCAATATAATTCGAATCCTCGTCATACTGGCTATTCCTGGACCCACTCAAGCTGAGTGAGCTTAATTTGAGTAGCTGGTTTGTGAATTTCCAGCGAATGGAAGATGACTATGCAGTTGTACCTTCGGGTACCTTCCAGTGAACCAGATGATACAATAGTTAATGAATTTGGAATCGGTTCATCAAGGGTTGAATGGCATAAGCATTATCACGCCTTTTTTACATTTATTGTAATTTCTTACTTGAATGTCAAATAAACAGCTTTTTTTAGCAAGACTATTAAATTGATACCCTTTAAGATTAGATTTCTCTTTCAATTCTCGATTCTGCACTTGGGCACTAAAAACAGGCCACCCAATTATATGTTAGACTAGCGGGCTGTCGCCCGCTTTGCGGGACGAGGCATGGCCGTGAAAGCAAAAAATCCTTTTTCGCCAATGGCAGGTGTTGTAGTGGGAGTTTCGAAAAATCCCGTCTTATTGCACATCTAGACTATAAGACAAAGCTATCCACCAAATTTCAGCTTCCTAGGACTTACGGTTTGGGCTGTAGAGCGATGATCAGTCAGTGGTCAGTGGTCAGTGAGTGTCTTTGACATTTATATATTAAGATTATTGGGCTGTTTATCATCCTCAGGATAAATTGATCTGTTTAGACACCTCGTTCAACTTTATTAGCCAAGTGAAAGGGATGATACAGAGACTCAAAGCATACGTATAAAAAAAATCACAAACAAATGAATCTTTTCGTGTCTTTCACGGTTGATTGGGGGGTCCTAAAACAGAGTTCCCGTTGTCTGAAAAAATTGGCATCTATTCTTTTTTCGACGTGGATTTTATTTGAGCAATAAAAATTGCCATTTTTGAAATTCATGTTAAACTTTTCGCTGGCCGAAAGTGCATGAAATACATGGGAGACTATCTTTTACCGTTACTATTAACGCTGCCGCGCTGTCTAGAAAGTATAGGTCGTTCCTACACCTCGGCTGTGGTGTTTGATTAACCTAATCCTGTTTCATAATGAGGGCCTGGCAGTCTAGGGTGACTCATATCTAGGCTGACTCATAGTCTAGGCTGACTTAAAGGTACTGACTGTGGCTACAGTTCACTCTACCCGTGGGCTTTATGTATGTCGTCAAGTCACGCAAAGTCTAATGAGTTGAAAACATTTGGTACCCATTTGTGGTGCTTTTTCACTTTGTGTTATAAAATCTTCTGTACGACAGTATTTCTCTACACTCAAGCAGAAGTAGTTCTAGCCTCACCAGCCTGCGTGGGGTAGCCATGGGAAACCTCGTCATTCTTCTCATAGCCTCTCTAGCTGTCTTCATAATAGCAGGTAAGAATGATTTCTTCTGTCGATCTTCTTGTACTTTGTTTTTTCCCAAACCAACTTTAAAACCATTCGATCCCTTCCTCTTCATTGAGGTTGATTGGATCTGGCATTCCTAATTTCTCATTTTACGGCTGAATGCCCTTCCTAACGCCAAGCCTGTTACAGGCGCCTATGATTGGTTTCACTGTCTTTTGGCCTGACAAATTCCTTTTATTGCTTTTTTACTTTGCCCTATCGCAAACTTAATTGTGGTAGAAAATATTCAATGTTTTCCTCATGATTGGGCGACTATAAACAGGGAGCTTGATCTTGTTCAACATTTGTAGGGTAGATTTTGAGAGTGAGAAAGCTTTTCAGAACGAGGCCTGAATTTTTGTTCCACAGTTGAGGGCGTGGCCAGAAAGTATTCGGGGCAAAGTTCGCAAACGAATACTGACTTGGGCCTAATACTTACCAATACCAATGAAAGAGAGGCTGTCAATGCACTAGGAAGACAAAAACGAAAGGAGCAGCAAGAGGAGATAGCACAACGAGAGGCACAGGACCAGCAAAATAAAATAAGAGATCTAACATTTGAAGCAATAAATCCGGAGCAAAAAGATAAGATTCTTAGGAAAGACAATAGAGAACGCCTGAGAAAAGCGAATAAACTCTTAAAGAACCAGAGAATGAGAGAAAAAAAAAGAAATAAGAAGATTGAACTGGCTGAAAAAGAGGCGGCTGCCGCCGAAGAGTACGTACAGGTCGTACAGAAGAAACAACGGTAAGAAACTTGTGAATGTAGAGCCGCGTTTTTCTTTTGGATTAAAAAAAAAAATTCCAGGTTCGGTTTTTTTCCAATTATTTCCAAGTTTAGCTTCCATGAAAGAAAAATACGTTTCGGTACTTTTAAAGATAAACAATGGAAAAATGAAAACAAACCAGGACTAAAGAAATGGAAGCAATAATTTTAATCCATTTTGGTTAACCAAATTTCTCCTCCTTTCGTTTTTTTTTTCAAAAGAAAAATGACTTTCTTCCTATTCGTCTATTTTATTCCATTTGGATACACTTTGATTAAAAAGGAAAATACGGCTGAGGTATCAAACTCCTCGGCCGAGGTGCGAATAACGCTGAAACAAAGAAAGATACATTGTACTTACGAGAAATTTCTAGTATTGAAAATCGGAAATATTGTGTTCGTTTTTGTATTAAGTACTTCCGATAACTTCCTAATACTCAAAATGAGAAGTATTTTTTTTTATTTAATATACATATTTACTCATATTTCTGGACGTTTCAAGCTCCTGGGCAACTTCGCTTTTTTAACTTTGAGCAGCAGGAAACTCACATTCGCACCCTTCATTCGCAGGAAACTCACAAACCTGGTACCCACATTATTAACCCCACCCAGCCTGGGCTAGGCCGGAAAGCCATTATCACGAAAATGTTATTGTTCCCTATTCAAGCGTATCACAAACTTACAAACAGAATTATTCTATAGCTAGTATATACTCGTAGATAGATCGATGACAATCCTAAAATAAAAAGTTTTCTTTTGACCCCCAGGACAACCGATGAAGGAGCAAGTTGGGCCCCTGGAACCAGTTAAATGAGACCCCGCCTCTCTCTCATCAATCTCATTCTCCTTCTCCTTCTGCTTCTCCTTCTCCTTCCCTTCTCCTTCTCCTTCTCCTTCTCCTTCTCTCTTTCTCCTTCTCCTTCTCCTTCTCCTTCTCCTTCCTTCTCCTTCTCCTTCTCCTTCTCCTTCTCCTTCTCCTTCTCCTTCTCCTTCTCCTTCTCCTTCTCTTCCCTTCTCCTTCTCCTTCTCCTTCTCCTTCTCCTTCTCCTTCTCCTTCTCCTTCTCCTTCTCCTTCTCCTTCTCCTTCTCCTTCTCCTTCTCCTTCTCCTTCTCCTTCTCCTTCTCCTTCTCCTTCTCCTTCTCCTTCTCCTTCTCCTTCTCCTTCTCCTTCTCCTTCTCCTTCTCCTTCTTCTCCTTCTCCTTCTCCTCCTCATGCCTCCTTTCCCTCTCTTCCGCCATAACTTTCTTATTCTGCTCCTTCTTCCTTCTTCTTTCAATTTCGACTGGGACGCCGATGGTATAAATCCTCCTCAACTCTGGAGAGGCTACTGGAAACTGGTCGTTCTGACAGAAAATTACGTGAAAATTCATAATAAAAGCGAAAAATAATGTTCCTCCTAAGAAAAAAACTTTTGCTCCAGGACATGAACCATCATGAAAGATTGGGTTTAATGTGTGGACACTGGACAAACTCTGCAGAGCTGGATTAAATATAAATAACTCACAAGCTGTTCTTCTTCTTAGTGTGCCTGTCCGGTTCGAACGTGGGCGATCATGATGGCTTAACTCTGTCAACTGCTAACTCTGTCAACTGCTATCCTGACGAGAAGAGTTGAGCAGAACTTTTATCAAACCAAGTTCTTAGATTGACAAGCCATGATATTCTTCTTCTGCCTGGAGATCTGTTGCCTTCTATTTTGCCTTGCAGGATTCGTTATACTGTGGTTTCTCATAATGTGTCCAAGGTATAGCAGCTTGCGACACTTGATGGTACAAGCACAACCTCCAATGCTCTCGACCACTGAGCTGAGGAGTTCGCCATTTTTCCAAGAAGTAAAATGTAATTTCGTGAAGAGAAGTTTCACCAGATGGGAGCAAGAATTTTTATCCTTACCTGCATGATAGGTTAGATTGGGTGGATTACTGCGTTGAAATAGTACAGAGTGGCGCAGTGCGCATGACCACATTTGAAATTGTTGCCATACGTTTAATATTTGAGTTAAGATATTAAAATAAAAAGTATTTTGTAGAAAAAATGTGGAAGTTTATTTTACATGAGTCAGTTTTTCAAGTTTGAAAGATGATGTCCGACAAATGACATCCTTGTTACACATTCTGCGATACGTCCGCTAAAGATGTGCATCACGTTCACCAACATCTCGTCAGGAATCCGAGCGATTTCACGGTGGATAGAGTCCTTCAGGTCAACAACGCTACGAGGTTTGTCGACAGAATTCCTAGACTTTAGATATCCCTAAAAAAATCACACGGAGTGAGGTCGGATGAGCGTCGGGGCCACGTCGGGGTCACCATTCCGGGTAATCACACGACCGGGAAAAATTTGACGCACAAGATCCATGGACACTCTTGCCGTGTGTACAATGGCACCGTCTTGTTGGAACCATATTATGTATTAATGTATTGTGTCTTTAGCGAGCGTCTCGAAGAATGTGCGTCTCGAACTCGACAAGAACGTTATTTGTCGGACATCATCTTTCAAACTTGAAAAACTGACTCATGTAGAATAAACTTCCACATTTTTCTACAAAATACTTTTTATTTCAATATCTTAACTCAAAAATTAAACGCAATGCAACAATTTCAAATGTGGTCATGCGCACTGCGCCACCTTGTATAATACTCGTATGTGGTATATTATAGGTACAAGTATGTAATCAATTTATAACATGTATATATTTTGAAAATAAACAAGCCCCAACTTATTGGGCACATCTTATTATTATAGGGTTTTTCCTTTATATGAACAAAATCATAAAAATACGAATAGATACCTACCTACATAGCAGTCTCTACGAAAACTTCAAAAGTATGCTTCACTTTTTCACAAAAAAAGATAGGTTTCCTTCTCCTTGTTTTACACACCTTGAATGTAAACAAACTCAATTTTTAAAGCGCGAGAATTCGAAAATTTCAATTCTTTTCTTGGATACCCTGGAAACTGGAATCCCTTGGAAAGTGTAAAGTGTTTGACTGACGTTGCCAGTTGCCATTACTGGACTTACTGGATGTAATATAGCTTTCTTTTCTCAAGGAAAGCAAAAAAAAAAAAAAAAAAACAGGTTCAAGTAAGTTAAAATATATTTTATAGTTAGTTCTCCTATATCTCTCATTGTATCTTTATATAGCACAGTCTTTTCTTCTTAATTACATTCTCTTAAATATCAGAAGCCCATTTTAGAAGAGGTCACACAACACTCTCTGATTGGTCAGTTAGAATGCAATAACTGATCAGATTATCAGAATGCCTGGTGTGATGGTTGAAACAGAGATTCAATAACCACTGATAGACAAGGACGGGTTCTACCAAAAATGACGGGTTCTACCAAAAAAAACACTTTTTGACTACTCTGATTTACTAGTGGTCAGTTCTACGAATCTTGAGAACGCTACCTCGCCAAACCTAGGTAGCATAATTTTTGTAATATATGCCTAAGACAGGAAAAAAGAAAAGTGCCAAAATTTCTGTCAGTTATTAGATTACAACAGGTCCCTTGAATGTTGGATATGACTGCGTGCTACCTTAGGCGTAAACTACAAAAAAAAAATATGCTACATTGGTTTGGTGAGTAAAACCCTCAATTTACTGCTCTAGCACTAATATGACAGATCCTTTTGGGACTAACATCCCCAATATCTGATTTTGTGTTTTTCAAGATTTGTAGATCAAACCACAAGTGAATCCAAGTTTTGTAAACAAAGAAGGTTTTGCCAAAGTATTTTTTGGTAGAAACCGTCATGATAATGAGAGATGTTGTTCACTGGAAGCTAAATTATTTTCCTACCTTCAAGATTAACCTAATTCAGCTCAAATTGGTTGAAAATTGAGAGCAGCAAAACATAAATAAAATGTAGACCTTTTTTCAAACATTGTTTTGTTTTCAACAAAGTTATAAACTAACTATCTGATATAACTATTAATAGGGGTTTTTTTTTCAATTAAACAAAACCCTTACAAAAGAAAAAAAAATACTTATAAAAAAATAAGCTATAAAAAACCTCTACTCTCTGTTACATATATACAGCTGAATTGTTAAATACGGAATCAATATGAAGGGCTTGCCATCAAACAAGGAGAAAGAGAAGAAGTACAAGAAGATTCAGAAAGCACTCAACAAAGAGGTTTGTGCTCCAACATTTGTTTTTCAATTTTCAACAAATCAAATGAAAGTGGTTTAAAAAAGAGATTACAATCACAAACCTAGCAGTTAAAAATCTCATTTATTGGTTGGTCTATTTTTTTTTCAAGTTTTTTTTTCCTTTAAATGAAAAATTAAATAAATCTTAATGGATACTTTGAAATGGACCATTTTATAACAAAGTACATAATTAATTTCTTGGTGGAATCTGATTATGATGATAATGCTTGTCTTGAAAAACTATCTATGTTACAAATTTTAGAAATATGTTTAGCTTGAAAATAATGATCTGAGGATGGTTTATTATACAATGTGTTTAGCTTGAAAATAATGATCTGAGGACGGTTTATTATACATAGCTTCACTTTTTGAAGGTATGTATTAATAACCGTCCTCAGATCATTATTTTCAAGTTAAACCCATTTCAGGAAAAATTAGTAGCTGCTTTGATTTGAGCAGTGACCAGTTGTGGAATTATGGACAAATGATAAACATGAACAATATCAGTTGTAGCCATACTGGTCAAAGAAACAGAAAAGTCCTATAATTCTGCACATCCAACTAAAATTGTGAAACTGTTAATGTAATAGGACTTCCTGTCTTGAGCCGACAGTCTAAATAAAGCACTACTATAAAATACTATACTATACAATAACACATTCATTTATTACTATTTATCCATTTATCCTCACCAGAAAGAAGAAAGAAAAAAAATCTATGAATACAATGTCCTCGATTGATTGTAATGCTGTGTCCGAAAGGCAACTACAATTTTGTAGCAGTCCGTTAAAATAATAAATTTCTCTCCTCATAGTTTGAACTCCATGACCTAGACCGAGTCAGCAACTCATCCGATGAGGAAGAAATCAACACCGAGTTTGAAATTCACCCACTCTCCTACTATCTCGACACACGTGAAGATCTGGTGCAACATATGTTTGCCACTATCAAAGTAAGTTCACTGACCCTGTTTGAATTGGGAAAGGCAAAGAAGAAGAAGCATACATTGTATTTATACTGAAATAAATAAAATATATATAAAAAAAACAATATATGAAGAGTACTAATCAAGCAAAACGGTCGTTTTGCTTGATTAACTGTAAATATAGTTTGTATATATTTTGTCGTCTTGAAAAGTAAGTGCTGCAATGATATAAAAAAAAACACTAAGTATATAAATATGTACTACATATTTACTAAAAATAAATTGTGAAGTGAACTTATTCACCACAAAAGAAATCATATTTTAAGTCTTTTGTTATTGTAATTTGTAATTTATTTGCATTAATAATTGTACATAATAGGTATAATAGGTAACATATATTTATTGCGACTACCCCACACTAAGGGGATACAGTCCTCTTGTTTTGTGGGATAGTTGTTTTGTTGTTGGAATTTGTACATTAAGGAAGTTCTGTAATTATGTGCTCATTACTAAAATCACGAGGTAATAAATAAAATGAAAAAGGCATTGTTATTTTTAAACTAATTAATTTATGTTTTTTTTTTTTTTTTCTAGGGAGCTAAGTTGAAGCGAATGGTACCTCCAGAACTCCGACATTTAACCCCTGCAGAACTTAAAGCAGACTGCCTCATTCAGATTCTTGGTAAGTGAGACCTGTAAAAAAAATTTATTTGGTTTTAATGTCCTAACTTGAGGTAGACAGGACCGGGGTTTTACCCTCCATTTGCTCCTCATCAACCTCACCCAGCCTGGGTAGGGCTGGAAATACCAGCCTCACGTGTGTTGGAGGAAACAGAATTTTCTTCGAAAAGTCTGCTCCAACCGGGGATCGAACTCGGGATCTCTGGACTACGGGCCATTCATATTGTATTGTAACAGTCATATTTATGAACGGAAAACGCCGTCTGACTAATGACGTCTCAAGCATGATTTCCTTTAATATTATCGTCCAATACCTTGCTTGAGACCTTGCTCAGCCAAATTTCTCTGTTCATAAATATGGCTGTAAGTTTTTGTGGAGTACTTTAAAAACCCTCTGTCATTTTTTTTTTTTAACTAATGTTCAAACGCAATGTGTTTTACTGCAATTACATGAACTTTAATACTTAACCTAGGTAGGATTAATATTTTCTAAACCTAGTTGTTGTTTACATTCTTTCTTAAAGATATTTATATTATCTGAAAGGTCATCTATTCTATAATAAAAACAGGACTGTCCAAGAAGCGAATCCTGCACACGATAGACGGCAAGGAGCTGAACTCCTCCTCAGATGAAGACTCTCCATCCAGTGACTCCTCCTTCGACATTGAGAAGGAAGCCAAGGCGCTGAAGCTGCTGCAAGACAAAGCTGCGGGGAAGAAGGGCAAAGCCGGCGACAGCAAAGGTAAAGTTTTGTTAATACTCTTTATTCTCCTTCGACATTGAGAAGGAAGCCAAGGCACTGAAGCTGCTGCAAGACAAAGCTGCGGGGAAGAAGGGCAAAGCTGCCGACAGCAAAGGTAAAGTTTTGTTAATACTCGTAATTTTTATTTATAAACAATTGGATCAAGATTTATTTACATTTATTATTATTATAGTAAGCTTTATTAGGTAGAACAAAAAATCTATACAGTAAAATACAATGAAATTATAAAGAAAAACAAAAAGATTGAGCAAAGATATAAGAACAAAAAAAAAAGAGATTCAAGTTAATGTCCTACCTAAAGGGCGGGGTTATTGGCTGTGGCAATCTCTTCCACCCAACCCTTCGTTAGTAACTCTCCATCCAGTGACTCCTCCTTCAACATTGAGAAGGAAGCCAAGGCACTAAAGCTTCTGCAAGAGAAAGCTGCGGGGAAGAAGGGCAAAGCTGGCGACGGCAAAGGTAAAGTTTTGTGCTTACTCTTATTATTATACAACGCTTTATCTGCATCTAGTGACTCCTCCTTCGACATTGAGAAGGAAGCCAAGGCTCTGAAGCTGCTGCAAGACAAAGCTGCGGGGAAGAAGGGCAAAGCTGCCGACAGCAAAGGTAAAGCTTTGTTAATACTCTTTATTCTCCTTCGACATTGAGAAGGAAGCCAAGGCACTGAAGCTGCTGCAAGACAAAGCTGCGGGGAAGAAGGGCAAAGCTGGCGACAGCAAAGGTAAAGTTTTGTGGATACTCCTATTATTATTATGGTACGATGCTTTATTGTTAGACGTCCAGCCTTAAGTGTCAGAGAATGCATATAAGACCTGTTTGACTGCTGGAGTAAAGGGACTTTTCAGTCGTACCTCGGCAGTATAAACAAGGTATATTCTATTCTATTCTATTAGATATAAATGGACATTATGTACATACAAATAATTATTTTAACAATGGAAAAAAATGGATACAATATAATATATGTATACAATAAAAATGAAAAAGAATAGAAAATATATAAAAACATATGTCCTAACTAAACGGTGTGGTTATTGCCTATGGCAATCTCTTCCACCCAACCCTTGACTTTTTGTTGTTGTTAGACGTCCAGCCTTAAGGGGCAGAGAATGCCTAAGGCATTAACTTCGCCCCGGATTAAAAGACAATTGTAAATTTAAATATTTTTTTCTTTCTATATTTTATTTTGTAAATATTGTTAATTACTTCCGAGAAATTTCAAATATTAGAGATTGGAAATATTGTGTTCGTTAATTTCATATGTTTTACATATGCTAGGACTTAGATGGGTGACCATTCAAATTCGAGTCCTCGTGATGCTGGCTATTCCTGGTCTCACTCAGGATGGGTGAGGTTAGTATGAGTATCTTGTTTGTGAGTTTCCAGTGAATGGAGGTTAAAACATCCGTCCTGATATGACCATTCAGTTGAAAGCGACATAAAACCCAAATTGGAAAAGTTATTTTTATATTACTCTTTATTACCTAAAGACAAAGTACAATATTTACAGTACAATACAATGGAATTATAAAGATATAGATTGAACAAATAAACAAAAACAAACAAGTCTCTAGCTAGTCGTTCTTGAGATATTTTGTTTACAGACATACAGACCGACATACAGACAGACACACGGACCAATGGCTGAAACTTTAGGTCTGGTCTGGGGACCCTAAAACATGTTTTGGCACTGAAAATTGACTATCGAAAATTTTGGGTGATTCCATTACTTTCCTTCCATTACTTTCCTCGTCATAGGATAAGGAAAGTAAAAAGAGAATAAGGCTAATGTCCTACCAAGAGGGCCGGGATATTGCCTGTGGCAATCTCTTCTACCCAACCCTTCGTTAATAATTTTGTCATGATTATTTGTGTTTATCACAGCTACTCAAACTTGCTTTTCTAAATTTTTGCTTCATTGATTTAACACAGAAACTAGAACAAGGCTGCATCCCACGACACAAGGACCATACTTCGTAGGTGTGGCCCTTAGTGTGAGATGACGACAGCCAAAAGAAACTAGCATAAGTTCAGTTAAAAATATTATGAATTATGTAAACTGTCATTGTTATATATATTTGAACCATTTACTTGTCATGTATTAAATAAATAAAATAAATATATTTTGTTTTCGCAGCCGGCAAGAAGCGAAAATCGACCAACTCGTCGATCGTGAATCTGGCCGACTCCTCTTCAGACCCCGAGGCCAAACTGTCTACCAAGTCCAAGAGGAAGAGGAGAAAGAAGAAGACTCGCGCCACCGCAGCGGAGGAGGCAGAAGATTCGGAGGAGGAGAGGGAGGGACACAAGGACGGAAGAGGAGGGGAGGAGGATGAGGAGGATGAGGACGGGAAGAAGAAGTTGATAGAGCTGATTGAGCTGGAGATGAGAGCGAGGGCTATACGCAAACTACTGGGTAGGTATTATTATTGAGCTGGAGATGAGAGCGAGGGCTATACGCAAACTACTGGGTAGGTAGTCTGTCCCGGTAGCTCAGTGGTAAAGGCGGCACTCTGTGAATCCAGAGGTTCCAGAGGTCGTGGGTTCGAAACATAGCCGGGGCATGACAAGTTATCCGCCCATTTGGGATTTTTACCACATAATAATATGTCTTGGGCTTACTGCTGGAATAATGGGACTTTAATAGTCCTTATCGGGCAGTATAAATAAGGCGATATTATTATTATTATTTCGAGGTAGATACATTTTTTTTTTTTGCTTTTAAGTTAATAGTTAGGAGACATTTCAGTCTATCTCACTAAAACTATAACTAGTATGTTATTAATTGTTTAAAAATTTCCGCACAAGATTACAAGTTTGCAGGATCACACTCTTCTGGATAGTTGTTTCAACAAAGTGTTGCATATTCAATAGCTTCAAATTTTCTTTAAAATTGCGTGATGTAACTCCTTCACTTGACATGACAATGGGTATAATTTGGATGTTATTCATTTTATTATTATTATTATTATTATTATTATTATGAAACGCTTTATTAGAAAAACATAATTATATACAAACAAATAATGGAAAAAATTAAAATATAAAATTGAGAAAATTAATATAAACAGGAAAAAAATAAACAAAATTACTTAATATTACTTAAGCAACCGCTTGCCATGCGGAAGGTCCCGGGTTCGAACCCCGGGACCTTCCGAATTTGGTTACAGTTGTTTGTAAGGGATACCTTCCGGTGCGCTCGTGTTGACCCAGCACCTACATGGGAAGTATTGTGTCACATCTCGCCCATCAGAGGGGAAGCATACTACAAGATGGGCAGACTACAACACAGACCACAAGCGTCTACAGTAGCTCCTGTTTCATGGTCCAAGTTTGGAAATGTTGTTTGTAAGGGATACCTTCCGGTACGCTCGTGTTGACCCAGCACCTACATGGGAAGTATTGTGTCACTTCTCGCCCATCAGAGGGGCTCCAATTTTTATACTGCTCGACTAGGACTATTAAGTCCCATTATTCCGGCAGTAAGCCCACGACGTATTCTTATGTGGTAAAAATTCCAAATGGGAGGATAACTTGTCATGTCCCGGCTGGATTTCGAACCCGCGACCTCTGGAAACTCTAGATTCACAGAGTGCCGACTTTACCACTGAGCTACCGGCATAGAGATGAGCTCATAAATAAGTTGTAGCAGTCACTTGACCTAGCGGTAGCATGCTCGACTTGCACTCCAGGTGACCCGGGTTCGAATCCCGTCGGGGTCGGAATTTTTTCGGCTCTGTACTTTGGATGTCGGGGCCTACCCTAGCCTCGTGAGGACTATTGGGTTAGTTGTAGTGTAGACAACGACCAGTGGTGGCATTACGAGATAGATATTGGAATATGACGGTTGGTTGGAGATATGATGCATTAGCATTAGTTCTCGAAATATCGATACCACCCACTAAAAATTGTGACATAATAACACAAATAACTAGCTCTATAACAGGGGTCTACTCCGATCATTTTTTTTTTTTTTTGATATCTTGAACTTTTTGGAACCTGGCTCCAATTTACCAGTATTTTGGGGGACCCGCTTGGACTAACTTTTTTATTATTCATCCTAGATGGGGGCGCAACATATCAAATCCAATGATTTTTTGGTGTTGATTACGAATTTGGCACTGATTTTTAACTATCTGTTACCGTTGATTCACCAGTGGCGGAATTCGACTTCTTTTTGGGGAATAAGGAAAGTCGTGTGATGTTTACACCAGATTTTTTTATGAATAAGTTGTAATGATTTCATAATTTGATTTCACTCCTCAGGGGAGGATGACAACGAAATGAGCATCAAGCAGGAACCCAACTCAGATGATGACGTCCAGGAGGTGAAAGCCACCCCTGATCACAGCAGTAGCCCGAGGGACACCAAAGTCTCCTCTGAGAAGGTAAACCCTCCTAGTCAGATATTATTATTATTATTATGACGTGTAGCAGCCCGAGGGAAACCAAAGTCTCCTCTGAGAAGGTAAACCCTCCTGGTCAGATATTATTATTATTATGACGTGCAGGAGGTGAAAGCCACCCCTGATCCCAGTAGCAGCAACCCGAGGGAAACCAAAGTCTTCTCTGAGAAGGTAAACCCTCCTAGTCAGATATTATTATTATTATTATGACGTACAGGAGGTGAAAGCCACCCCTGATCACAGCAGCAGCAGCCCAAGGGAAACCAAAGTCTCCTCTGAGAAGGTAAACCCTCCTAGTCAGATATTATTATTATTATTATTATTATTATTATGACGTGCAGGAGGTGAAAGCCACCCCTGATCCCAGTAGTAGCAGCCCGAGGGAAACAAAAGTCTCCTCTGAGAAGGTAAACCCTCCTAGTCAGATATTATTATTATTATGACATGCAGGAGGTGAAAGCCACCCCTGATCCCAGTAGTAGCAGCCCGAGGGAAACAAAAGTCTCCTCTGAGAAGGTAAACCCTCCTAGTCAGATATTATTATTATTATGACATGCAGGAGGTGAAAGCCACCCCTGATCCCAGTAGTAGCAGCCCGAGGGAAACAAAAGTCTCCTCTGAGAAGGTAAACCCTCCTAGTCAGATATTATTATTATTATGACATGCAGGAGGTGAAAGCCACCCCTGATCCCAGTAGTAGCAGCCCGAGGGAAACAAAAGTCTCCTCTGAGAAGGTAAACCCTCCTAGTCAGATATTATTATTATTATGACATGCAGGAGGTGAAAGCCACCCCTGATCCCAGTAGTAGCAGCCCGAGGGAAACAAAAGTCTCCTCTGAGAAGGTAAACCCTCCTGGTCAGATATTCTTATTATTATTATGACGTGTAGCAGCCCGAGGGAAACCAAAGTCTCCTCTGAGAAGGTAAACCCTCCTGGTCAGATATTATTATTATTATTATGACGTGCAGCAGCCCGAGGGAAACCAAAGTCTCCTCTGAGAAGGTAAACCCTCCTGGTCAGATATTCTTATTATTATTATGACGTGTAGCAGCCCGAGGGAAACCAAAGTCTCCTCTGAGAAGGTAAACCCTCCTGGTCAGATATTATTATTATTATTATGACGTGCAGCAGCCCGAGGGAAACCAAAGTCTCCTCTGAGAAGGTAAACCCTCCTAGTCAGATATTATTATTATTATTATTATTATGACGTGCAGGAGGTGAAAGCCACCCCTGAACCCTGCAGCAGCCCCAGGGAAACCAAAGTCTCCTCTGAGAAGGTAAACCCTCCTAGTCAGATATTATTATTATTATTATTATTATTATGACGTGCAGGAGGTGAAAGCCACCCCTGAAACCAGTAGCAGCCCAAGGGAAACCAAAGTCTCCTCTGAGAAGGTAAACCCTCCTGGTCAGATATTATTATTATTATGACATGCAGGAGGTGAAAGCCACCCCTGAACCCAGTAGTAGGATTCCGAGGGAAACCAAAGTCTCCTCTGAGAAGGTAAACCCTCCTAGTCAGATATTATTATTATTATGACGTGCAGGAGGTGAAAGCCACCCCTGAACCCAGTAGCAGCCCGAGGGAAATCAAAGTCTCCTCTGAGGAGGTAAACCCCTCGGATCAGAAATTCCGACAGTTGGCGATATGGTCCTGGGGGGTAGGAATATCCTGGTATATCAACAACCGATATATATTTATCTGCATGTTTGACTGGTTAGACATGTCACAGCCTCAGGCTAATGTGTGACACGGTGTGACCTATGTTCTCCATTACGTGAAGCTCTCCTCTGGACCTGACCTATGTATGTAATATATAAAAATAAAATATCTATATTGAGAAGGGGAGAAGAAATTCCATATATATCGATATATTTTTGGTCGATATAACGGTATATATCGCAGCACAATTTGCGCCAAAATATATCGGTATATTTTTTATTTTTTTAATTGTCTACCTTCGTAGCTGTCTTTTTGACTTTTTTTTAATTTTCCAATAAAAAACTAGTTCTAGAGAAAAAACTTCTCTAGAAAATGATACCACCTCTTCTCTAGAAAAATGTATCGATATATTTCGAGCAGTATATATTATAAAAAAAAATACGTTAAAACCTAATATAAGAGAATGCCGTTGGCATTACCACCGCCCTTGATCAAATTTTGTTCTATTAATGTCATTTTATATGTATTGTATATATTCTATGTAAATAAAACTTGATCCAATATGTTTAATAATATAACTAATTAACTCTATTAGTAGTGTACTAACTAGTACCCCCCCCGGGTTCCCTCCTCCTACATAGGTATCAGAGAAGACCACCGCACGGAGTTCCCTCCCCGCCCCCTCTCCCAGCGTACCAGCCAGCAAGGATACCAAGCCAGCGAGCCAGCCAGCCAGTGAACCCGGCAAGCCGGATGCTTCGGCCGGCTTTAAGAAGCGCATTCGGCTGAATCGGAGCCACTTGAGGTCGAGTGAGTCTGGACCTGTGGCCAATCCTGCAGCCAGGTGAGGTTTCAACTAAAAAAGTGCCTGAAATATAAAGACCTACAAAATCTTAATGATTTCATTCCCTTCGCCGTTGAAACCTTTGGCTCTTTTGGGCCAAGTGCTTTGGAAATGTTTAACAGCATATCCAAAACCTTGGTCCTTGAGACGAAGGACAGACGCCCCGGGGAATATTTCAGGCAACGGCTTAGATTACCAGAGAGGTAATATTGCCTCAGTGCTGAGCACACTGCCTCGGGAAGATGTCCTTAGAGAAGTGTTTTAGGTATTTTGAAAATATAATTTCATTGAATTACCTATCATGATTTTTTTTTTTTCAAAATAAAATTTTCAATATGCATATAATATTCATATAATATAAGCACGAATAGCTTAGTGGTTAAGCACTCGCTTGCCATGCGGAAGGTACCCCAAGCCGACAAAAAATTGTATTCAAAATTTGGTTACAGTTGTTAAGGAGGCCATGCACACTTTGACAGAAAAAATGAGTAAGTAGCTGCCTTGATGTGACCAGCGACCATTACAAGTAATTGTCTACATTATTTATTCTTAGATCTTCTCTTTTATTAAAATTATAATTTCGTCAATATTTCAGCGTACAAAACAAGACCCAAAGCAACTCTCCAAGGCCAACAGAACCAGCCAACCCCAGTAAAACTGCTGAAAAGCCACCAACCCAAACAATCAACTCAAAACCCAAAGATGAAAAATCCGTTGAAGATAACAAACCTAAAGCTAAAATAGATAATGACAAAGGCAAAGTAAATAATGTTGAAAATAAACAAAAAGTAAAAGAAAATCCCAAGAAAGACACGGGAAATAATAATAAAAACAAAGAAATTATCAAAAAAGACACAAAAAATAGTGCTGAAAGCAAAGAAAACATTCTAAGAGATACCAAGAAAGACGCAAATAATGTTAAAAATAAAGAAAAAGATAAAGAAGACACCATAAAAGACACAGAAAATAGTGTTGAAAACAAACCAAAAGCAAAAGAAGGTGTCAAAAAAGACTTGACAAAGAGTGCTAAAAAGAAAAAAGAAGAAACAATAGCGAAAAAAGTTCAGAACGTCAAAGAAAAACTAAAAGAGCAACCAGAAGAAACACAAGACGGACAACTAAATGTGGTTGTCGATGTTAAAAAAGTGAAAGACAAAAAGACTGCTAGTAAAAAAGTTGTAACAGAAAACTCGGCAGACAGTGACGAAGTTGATTCGAAAGAAGATCCAGCCCAAGTTTCACAGAAGAAAGATGAAAGCAAAGACTCAAATGATAAAGATGAAAGCATAAGTTCAAATAGAAAACATTCAAGTAATAATATTGATCCAGTTGAAGATGCAAAGAATGTAGATCAAAGCATAGATTCAAACAAAAAAGACAAAAGCAAAGATACAGAGAAAGAGGAAAACGTAAATTCAGGGGAACAAGATAATGCAAAAGACTTAGAAGAAGGTCCAAAAGACATTGAAGAGAAAGAAGAGAATCCAAAAGACATTGAAAAGAAAGAAAAGGGCACAAAAGACATTGAAATGAAAGAAGAAGATTCGAAAGACACCGAAAATAAAGATGACCCAAAAGAAATGAATGAAACAAAAGATTCAAACGAAGGTGAGGATGATGGCGATGTATTAGACGAAAGCTTTGAAGATGGTGAATTGAGAGATGAAGATGAAAAAGTTGATGATGAAATGGAAAGTGAAGTGAAAGAAGAAGATGAAAAAGTTGATGATGAAATGGAGAGTGAAGTGAAAGAAGCTGTTGAGGACATGGAAGAGAAACTAGACGATGAAGAAATCGTGCTTGTGGAAGAAGGAAAGTCAACTAAAGAGCCCCTGGCTGTGATACATATTGTGGAGTCAACTGATGAAGAGGACGCACCAGGTGAGGGAAAGGTCGTGGGTTCGAATCCAAACACTAGCTGTTTTTACTTTCGTTATCCTATAATAGGAAAGTATTGTATTCGTCGAAAATTTGACCTACCCAGCTTTTCACATTTCTGGACGAATCATAGCCTCAGGATACCAAAAAAGTTGTTTTCAGCCATTGGTCCGTGCGTCTGTCTGTCTGTGTGTGTGTGTCTGTGTGTGAACAGGATATCTCAAGAACGGTAAGAGCTAGAGACTTGAAATTTGGTATGGTAATTAATTTTATACACCAGACAAACCATGAAACTTTTGGTTGAAATCGGCCGCAAAATGCGGCTGCAGGGCCCCAAATATTATCCGCGAGCACCATTTTTTTGAATTGGTTAAAGATACAAAAAGAAATTGAAAAAAAAAAAACAGTTTCTTAAATTAAAAAAAAAATAATAGGGGTCCATTCTGATCATTTTTTTTTTTTTTTTTTTTGATATCTTGAACTTTTGGACCTCGGCCCCAACTTACCGGTATTTTGGGGGGGACCCGCTTTGACTAACTTTTTTATTATTCATCCTAGATGGGGGTTGTGACATTTGTATTTGTAGGTTTTGATGTCATGTCATTATTTCCAGGGACCCACGCACCCATGGAGGCGGAATGCCAGGAGGAGGAGAGGAGGAGGGAGGTGGATCACGTGGAGAGGAAGAGGAGGCATAAGCAGAAGAAGAGAGAGAGGGAGAGGAAGAGAGAGAGGAGGAGAGAGGAGACGGTGCTGGAGGATATCCGTCAGATGGAGGAGGAGAGTGCGGACCCACTGCTTGAGGACCAAGGTGAGCGTAGCTTAACTTAGATGATCAATTGTTGTTGTTGTTGTAGCCAGCTTGGCTACAGCTGGAGGGGTGAGTGATGGTCTCCAGCCAACTTTAATTCAAATTTGGATCGTCCTGAACCACATATTTCTTTGTGCGATCAACCGTCATGAGGACTTGGACTTTTCTTTATAAGCCATTAAACCCTTAGGAAACTGCAAGCTAGCCGGGCTTGTAAGGGTTGGCAAGTCTGTTCTCTGTTTATAGTCCTCTAGCGGGACACTGATCTTCTCCCTGTTTAACGTCCCCCAGCGAGACTTAGATGATCAATTCAAGTGCACTGGTAGTCAAGTGGTTAACGCGCTAGTCTGGTAATCCAGGTAGCGTAGGGATCCGTTAGTTCGAATACCACTCAGTGCATGAATTTTTCCTCATTAATTTGAGTTTTTGACCACATAATAATAAGACTCTTTTTACCGTGGCAGAATTTTCCATCCAATAATAATACTCTAGTTAGTAGAAGGTAACCACCAGGCGAGGTTAATGCTCAAGGTATTTTCTACCACCTAACCCTTAGAGTCTTATTATTATGTAGTCACAAACTCAAATTAATGAGGAAAAATTCATGCACAATGTGGCATTCGAACCAATGGATCCCTGCGCTACCTGGATTACCAGACCAGCGCCTTAACCACTTGACCATCAATCCAAGAAATCATTTTGTTCTCGTACCAAACTAGAAAGTCGCGTGATGTTTACACTAGTTACATTACATTTTTACATGTTACAAAATACATTACATGTTATTTTATTTTATTTGCATTGTATTTATACTCAAATAAATAAAGAGGTGCTTTGTTAAACTGTTGGCATAATGGGGCTACCTGTCTCGAGCCGACAGTCTAAATAAAGCACTACTATACTATACTATACATTATTTCTGGGGGTCTTTTCTAAAAAAAAAAAAAAAAAAAAAGTAATTCCAATGTGCTGCGTCCATTATTTAGAACTATTGCACCCCTTAAAATTATTTACATGTTTCAGATATGGAAGAAAGCAAAGATGGAGAGGAGACCGAGAAAGCAGAGGGAGAAAGTATTAGCTGGCAGAAGCGATGGTATGTGTTTCAATTATTATTATTATACACTTTATTAGATATAAATGGACAATTGGACATATATACAATACAGATAATTATTTTAGCAATGAAAAAAATGGAAACAATTGTATACAATAAAAATGAAAAAAAATAGAAAAATATATAAAAACATATGCCCTAACTAAAGGGCGGGGTTATTGCCTATGGAAATCTCTTCAATGATAAAATAGCTTAATTTTAAGAGAAAATAAAAAAATAATAATACACTGCCAATTATTGATACAATACTTCCTCGTGATTGGTTTACATGTATACACTTGGCAAAACAGACCAACAGACAGGCTCATAACCAAAATTGCTCAGGAAGTTTTTGAAAACCTCCTGTATTCTAAACCCCTCTCAAATCATTACTTTAAAGTAAAACAATCCAGAATGAGAATCGGTCATACTTTCATTACCCATAGCCACCTGTTCAAAAAGGAACCCCCTCCCCTTTGTCAATGTGGTGTTGTCCTTACGGTTGCACACCTCCTTGAATGCTCTACCCTAGCTCCTGCCCGTACCAATTTGTCCGCTATACCATCGTTACGTGACGACACAAATGAAATTGACGCCCTGATACTATATCTGAAACGAATAAAATGCTATAGAAAAATTTAGTTTGAAACGGAAACGGTGCGAAAGACCAGCTGTTGTTAAAGCACCTAAATTAAAAAAAAAGTAAAACTGATTTCCAAAAAATGTAACATAGATAGTTTTTCGAGACACGCACTTTTCAATATTGTTTATGTCCCCCCGCCCCCCTCAGGCTGGAAAGCAAGGACGTGCAGAAAGTGGTGACGGCCAGCAAGATCTGCACGAACATTCGAAAGCGCATGCGCTTCGCCCACATGATGAAGAAGCAGAGCCCCGCCCCGGCCCAGGATACGCCCACGGGGGCGGGGGGCACCCAGGGTGCTACCCCAGTCCTAGCAGGTACTCAGCGTGCGAGTCAGTAATGATTGAATTTATTTAACTGTATCAAGTCATCCAGCCTCCGTGGCGTAATGGTTGTGACTACTGCCCGTAGTCCAGAGATCCCGAGTTCGATCCCCGGTTGGAGCAGACTTTTCGAAGAAAATTCTGTTCCCTCCAAACACGTGAGGCTGGCATTTCCGGCCCTACCCAGGCTTGGTGAGGTTAATGTGGGTAGCTGGTACGATTCCCAGCGAATGGAGGGTAACACCCTCGTCCACATCAGGACGTTAAAACCAAATAGAATCGTTGGCGTTAGGAAGGGCATCCAGCCATAAAAAACGTGCTCCACCCTACCAACCTCAACCATGAAGATGAACAATGCCGACCCCAAAAGCAAAATAAGCTAATATGGGATAAAGGCAAATGAGATATATATAATATCGAGTCAGTAATTATTGAATTTATTTAACTGTATCAAGTCAGTAATTATTGAATTTATTTAACTGTATCAAGTCAGTAATTATTGAATTTATGTAACTGTATCAAGTCAGTAATTATTGAATTTATTTAACTCTATCAAGTCAGTAATTATTGAATTTATTTAACTGTATCAAGCTGTAATTATTGAATTTATTTAAAGGAGAGAAGACGTAACCCTGACCACTTGTTATCACAATCTGAACGAGGCATCGTCGTTCCGAATCTATCGTACCGAATTTCTGGCTTTCTTTGTAAGATCATATGATATGCCTATCATCTGATATCGAAGTGTTATCTCTAACAGTTAGGGGCGTAGAGATCGAGTGATAGGCGCGGGGAAAGTTTGGAGGCAATTCAAACTAGAGTCACATGGCGTGAACAGTATCAAATAACTCCACTGTCTGGCTACCATCGTTCACGATGACGCCACCTTATGATGATCAAAGACTTCTTCTTTTTTTTTGTTGGTATTACATGGTCAGTGACCATTGGTCACATTAGATCTATAAGAGTTCGGTGTGATAATTTGGGCTTCTCTTGTAGAACTCCAACCAGTCTATAGTAAAAATGTCGCTTTCGACTGTATGGTCATATCACGATGGGGGTTTTATCCTCCATGGGGCTTTTATCCTCCATTCGCTGGAAACTCACAAACCTGCTACTTGAATTAACCTCATCCAGTTTGAGTGGGTTCGAATTTCAATGGCCACCCATCCAAGTCCTACCTAGACTCGCTGGACGTTGCTTAACTTCAGTGATTGAATGAGAACTGGTGTATTCAACTTGTCACCGACTCTACCTAACACTCGGATTAACCTTTGTTTTTGCAACAGCTACTTAATCTTTTTAATATCTAATTAATTCAAGACGCGGGTTTTATCCTCGATTTGAAGAAATTTTATAAGTACGCGCTTAAGTATGATGGGATATATTATTTTTTACTTGCATACTTACAAGTTTGTTTTTTTACAACAAAAATGTTTTTTTTTAGTTACTGCAGTTATCAAAAATAATATTAGGTACCCAGGTAACGGTAAAGTAGGTACCTACATTGTGAGGACTTGGACTTTTTCTTTATAAGCCATTAAACCCTTGGGGAACTGCAATCTAGCCTGGCTTGTAAGGGTTGGCTGGTTTGTTCTCTGTTTATAGTCCTCTAGCGAGACATTCCCGCTTACTGTAATCCTCGTAAGCTTACGCTAACAGTAAGCTAACGCTAACAGTAAGCTAACTCTTTTTTTTTTTTAAGTGGGGTTTAACGTCGCTTTCAACTGCCATGGTCATATCACGACGGGGGTTTTACCCTCCATTCGCAGGAAACTCACAAACCTGCTACTCACATTGACCTCACTCAGCCTGAGTGGGGCCGGGAAAAGCCAGCGTCACGAGAATTAGAATTTGAATGGTCACCCATCCAAGTCTTAACCTCGCTGGATGTCGCTTAACTTCGGTGTTCTGAAGGGAACCGGTGTATTCAACATGCCATCGACGCTGGCTAAGCTAACTCTAACAGTAAGCTAACGCTAACATTATCAACCATTTTCAGATCCCGGTCTCGTCCACTCAAACACAGCTCTGATGAAGTCTCCATTCGGACCTCCGGATGACCACAATACGTCTGAGATTCCAACCTTAAACATCACTCCTCCGGCGGCAAACACTTCCTATTCCGCGCAAGAAACCCTCTACACAAACCCCTACAACCCCAACAATAACACAATTAACCCTGCGAGTGCCATTTACGAATCAGGAACACCAGAACAAACCTCCTTCGACGCAGGAACCTCGCGAAAAACCTCCCAAAGAAGAGACTCTCGAAGGAAAACGTCGGAAACGCCCGAAAAGTTGCGAACATCCACGAGAAGCACTCGATCGACCAGAGCCACCGCCCAGTTATTTTGCCCTCCGCAGATTTCGGGATCCCCCACGGTCGCGTCTGCAGCACCACTTGCTCAAATTGTTCGAGAAAATAGGGGAAGTTTCGAAGGAGAAAATAGGAGAAGTTTCGAAGAGACGAGTAGGGGAAGTTTTGAAGGAGAAAGTAGGAGAAATTTCGAAGAGACGAGTAGGGGAAGTTTTGAAGGCGAAAGTCGAAGTGGTTACGAAGAGACCAGTAGGGGAAGTTTTGAAGGCGAAAGTCGAAGTGGTTACGAAGAGACCAGTAGGGGAAGTTTTGAAGGGGATGGTAGAGGTAATTTCGAGCGTTTCGAAGCGGCGAATAGAAGACATTTCGAAGGGTCGAGTAGGGGAAGTTTTGAAGGGGAGAGTAGGGGAAATAGTAGGGGTAGTCTAGAAGGAGACGGCAGGAGTTCGGGGGGAGTAGTCGGGAGAAGTTTACCAGAGGAAAGTTCGAGGCCGCTTGTCCATCCGACCTCCGTGACTACTGTGACGGGCGAGAACGGACAAGAAGATTTGGAACCAGGAGAGATTGAAGATTAGAATTCGAACTCTCGTGATCTGGCTATTCCCGGCCAAACACAGGCTGAGTGAGGTTAATGTGGGTAGCTGTTCAGTAAGTTTCCGACAGATGGAGGGTGAAAGTTTCGTCTCGAATGCTGGGAAAGAGACGTTAAACCAAACAAAGAGAGGTGGAATCTTTTCAATTCCTTTTGAAAAAAAATCGTGATATCCCCCGAAAAAAACTTTAAGTGTTAAAATCAAATGCCATGTTTTTTTGTGATTGAAAATGAAAAGGAATACGCACAAAGCTGTGTAAAGCACTTGAATATGTTTTCAGAGTAAAAAATATATTTCATACCATAAAGTGAATAATTTAAAATGTAAATATCTTTTATTGTGAAAACAATTGTATATTCAAAAATAAATGACAACATTTTAGCACTACTTATTACTGTTTATAATTATTTTTATTTGTTTATTATTGTTTTTTTTTTCCTTCCTGTTTTCTTCTTCTTCTTACTCTCGTGACGTTTTCGATACTCTTCTTATGTTTATTATAATAAAATAAATAACAGAAGTCACCTTGAGAAAAAAAATCGTGATATCCCCCGAAAAAACATTAATCGTTAAAATCAAATGCCATATTTTTTTGTGATTGAAAATGGAAAGGAATACAAACAAAGCTGTGTAAAGCTTTAATAAATCAATAAATAAGTAGTGCACTAGGCTCACACGCATGGTGACCTGGGTTCGATTCCCAGCAGCGCAGAAATTTTCTTCTCTGATATCCGGGGTCCACTCATACTTGGTGAGAAAAAAATAAGTAGAATGAAGCTAATGTCGTACCTGAAGGGCGAGGTTATTGCCAGTGGCAATCTCTTCCACCCAACCCTTTTTGTTTGGGTTTGTTTATTTTCTACGCGCAAGGGATTCGAAACCGGGCCTCCTGCACACAGAACGCATGTCGCAACCGTCTGGCGCCCCCTGGTCTGCCTGAGGTCTCCCCTGCCCCAGCAGGGCCCAGTGGTGGGCGGGGCCCAGCAGGGCCCAGTAGAGGTGGGCGGGGCAGTAGCGTGCCGTCCATGGAGGCCTTGACCAGCTCGCCCGCGAACACCAGTAGGGCCACTGCTATACCTGGGAACATAAAGCGCGCGATTAGCTCAGTGGTTAAGCACTCGCTTGCCAGGCAGAAGGTCCTGGGTTCGAACCCCGCGCCGACAAAAATTTGTATTCAAAATTTGGTACAGTTGTTTGTAAGGGATACCTTCCGGTGCGCTCGTGTTGACCCAGGACCTAAATGGGAAGCATTGTGTCACTTCTCGCCCATCAGAGGGGAGGCATACTACGGGATGGGCAGGCTACAACACAGACCACAAGCGTCTACAATATATAGTTCCTGTTTCATGGCTACGAAAGTAGGGCCACTGCTATACCTGAGAACATAGAATTACAAAAGCAGGGCCACTGCTATACCTGGGAACATAGAATCACAAAAGTAGGGCCACTGCTATACCTGGGAACATAGAATTACAAAATTAGGGCCACTGCTATACCTGGGAACATAGAATTACAAGAGTAGGGCCACTGGTATACCTGGGAACATAGAACATAGAAGCCAAAGAATTCGTAAAGGATGTTGGCATAAGACTGTATGAGTCATCAGGAGAGAAAAGGTCAACCTCCTTTTTGAAACAGAGGATTTCTCTGTGTATCCAGAGAGGAAATGCAGCAGCTGTGATGGGCACAGTGCTTCGTTCCTCAGACTTGGAAGGCATTTTTTGTTATCCAGGAGTGTACTTTGTAATAAAAATAATAAAAATTTGAATTACAATTCTTTAAGGGATACCTTCTAGTGCGCCCGTGTTGACCCAGCAACTGAGTGGGAAGTATTGTGTCACTTCTCGCCCTTCAGAGGGGAGGCATACTACGGGATTCAGGGATATCTTCAGGTGCGCTCGTGTTGACGCAGAAACTGAATGGGAAGTATTGTGTCACTTCTCGCCCATCAGGGGGGAGGCATACTACGGGATGGGCATCAGTCTACAACACAGACCACAAGCGTCTACAGTAGCTGCTGTTTCATGGCTACAAAATAAAAAAGGCTGTGAAGATATCTTGAAAAAAATCGTCTTATTTATTTTATTTGAACAATATACGGGGATATTTACTCTGTACTAACTAGTTTTACAATAAAACTAAAAGTAAAATTAAAACTTAAAAATAAGTGAAGTAAATTGTGTAAATAGCTTGGCTTGTGGCTTGGTAAGAAGTTATAGCACTTGGCTTACCTTTATAGCATAGATCTTCAGGGCTTACCTATAGCATAGATCTTGGCTTACCTATAGCATAGATCTTCAGGGCCGGCGCAAACTCAATGATTCCAATGGACACAAAATCGTGTAAATAGTTATACCTTGGCTTGGTAAGAAGTTATAGCACTTGGCTTACCTATAGCATAGATCTTCAGGGCCGGCGCAAACTCAATGATCCTAATGGACACAAAATTGTGTAAATAGTTATAGCTTAGCTTGGTAAGAAATTATAGCACTTGGCTTACCTATAGCATAGATCTTCAGGGCCGGAATTTGCGTAAATAGTTATAGCTTGGCTTGGTAAGAAGTTATAGCACTTGGCTTACCTATAGCATAGATCTTCAGGGCCGGCGCAAACTCAATGATTCCAATGGACACAAACTGAGCCGATGTTCCAGATCTACATTCCGGTTTCGTACCCAACCACTTCTGAGTGGTGCGCTGGATGAGACCCACCTCACGGAAGAGGATGTACCTGAGAATAAATAAAATAAATAGTAGTCACTGTGCCGACCTCCGTGGCTCAGTGGTTAAGAGCATTGGTTACTGACCCGGAGGTTGCGGGTTCGAATCCCGGCCGGAGCGGAAATTTCTGACCGAAATTTTCCGTTTCCGGAATGGTATGGATGTAAAGGTAAAGTGCCCTGAAGTAATGTGAAAGCGGTTCCGGGGCACACTTACCTTAAAAAAAAAGTAGTCACTGTGGCCGAGTGAGTTAGCGCACTAGGCATTGCACGCATGGTGACCTGGGTTCGATCCCCAGCGGGGTAGGAATTTTTCTGCTCTGTACTTGGATGTTCGGGGTCCACTCATACCTCGTGAGGAAAAATAAGTAGTTACTTGTATGAGTAACGACCAGTGGCGGCATTACCAGAGTAAAAAGAAATTTTTTTATTTATTTTTTTTATTTATTTACAATCAAGTTATAAGTAATAATACATTGTACAATAGTTACTTAAGTCTAAATTATTATTGACTAAAAAATGATATAGTTTCTTATTCGAATTTCATTCTCTTGTCTCTTTCTCATTTTCTTTCATTTGGTTGACATTCCACACTAAGATTCACAAAATATTGTGGACCTTGTTTTGTGATTAATGTAATAGAATTTGAAAAGTGAAGGAGGTTCTCAGTAATGCTGTGCTACCCACAAAAATAGTGAAGAGGTCTACATACAATAATGTCCATGCAGTTGAAAGTGACGTTAAAAAATTGTATTATTATTAATATTATTATTCTTGTTCTTCTTTACAAGGAGGCTAATAATTGACGAGGGCCCCCAGAACCAAAAATAAATATAAATAGAACATTAACTTATATTTACAATTGTTTTGTAATTCGGGGCGAACTTAATGTCTTAGGCATTCTCTGCCACTTAACTAACTAAAAGGGCGAGGTTATTGCCTATGGCAATCTCTTCCGCCCTACCGATACAGAACCGATACAATCTATTCCACCCAAGGGTTGGGTGGAAGAGATTGCCACAGGCAATAACCCCGCCCTTTAGGTAGGACATTAGTGTAATTTCTTTTTACTTATTTATTGTGTCATTTGTTTGTTTTTTCTTAACTTTATACTAATAACATTGTACCTACTCTGTCCTCCTAATAAAGCATATATTATTATAATAATAATAACCTACTTCTGCGCAAACAGCTCCGCGTAGCCCGACTGCTTACTGACGGGTAGCACCATGTAGTTCTTAGGGTACGCCCTCAGCTCTGACAGGCCACACTTCTCCTCCTCCCGCCACGTCTGCTTTATGTAGAAGTAGGCGAAGTTCTCCAGTGCCACCTGAGACACAAGAATAGAATAGAATAGAATAGAGTAGAATAGAATAGAATAGAATGGAATAGAATAGAATAGAATGGAATAGAATGGAATAGAATGGAATAGAATGGAATAGAATGGAATAGAATGGAATAGAATAGAATGGAATAGAATGGAATAGAATGGAATATAATGGAATAGAATGGAATAGAAGAGAAGAGAAGAGAAGAGAGGAGAAAGAGAAAGAGAAAGAGATTTGGGTGAGATAACCCCGCCCTTTAGTTAGGACATATGAATATATTTTATTTATTTTTTTTCTTGTGTTATTTTATTATTATTGTCATTTTTATATTTACTTTTTCCCATTATTTGTCTGAATTTGTCTGTATGTTCTACTAATAAAGTGTTTCTAAATAAATAAATAAATAAAAAGAGAAAGAGAAAGAGAAAGAGAAAGAGAAAGAGAAAGAGAAAGAGAAAGAGTATAGAATAGAATAGAATAGAATAGAATAGAATAGATTCCTCCTCCCTCCACGTCTGCTTAATGTAGAAGTAGGCGAAGTTCTCCAGAGCCACCTGAGACACGGATATATAAGGCGATAAATAAGGCGCTTCTATCTCCGGTCCTACCCAGGCCGGGTGGGGTTAATGTGGGTAGCTGGTACGGTTCCCAGCGAATGGAGGGTAAAACGCCCCTCCTAATCCATGACGTTAAATCAAATAGAATCGTTGGCGTTAGGAAGGGCATTTAGCCGTAAAAATGTGCCAAAACCAATCAACCTCAACCATTAGGCTGAACAACGTCGACCCTGCTTGAGCGGGATAAGACAGAGTAAAAGAAGAAGAAGAAATAAGGCGCTTCTATTATTTCTAGGCTTAATAACTTTGTGTTTTACTCTTATTAGATTCATTTTAAAAAAAGGTAGATGTGCCCGTAACCGCTTTCGCATTACTTCAAAACACTTTACCTTTACATCCATGTCATTCCGAAAACGTAAAAACTCGTTCAAAATTTTCCGCTCCGTCCGGGATTCGAACCCGCAACCTCCGGGTCAGCAACCAATGCTCTTAACAACTGAGCCATCATTATAATTTCACATTCTAGGGCAGGACTCACCAGCAAAGCATACAGGGGCTGCCGAATTTTCTCGATCCCCGTGGATGCATTGACAAACAGAGAGGCTTCTGACCTACCCAGTAGCTTTTTGTCGTAGAGGTATTTGGCCTCGCGATTCAGTTTAGGGTTCTTTTTAACGTCCTGTTGAAGAGAAATATGAAGGATTGTGAATGTAGGTTAAGTGGTAGAGAATGCCTAAGGCATTAACTTCGCCCCGGATATTGATCTTTATTTCTTTTTGTACATACTTCTAAGTGTTTTTTTTTTTTTTTTTTTTTTAATTTATTGTTATTTTTTGTTGTTGTTCATGATTGTTTTGTAAAAAAATAAAGTGTAAAAAAATATGTACCTAGGACTTTTTTTATTATTTTTTTAAAATGACCACCTATCTCATAGATTTTTTTATTTCGTAGCCATGAAACAGCAGCACCAGAGATTGGATTCGCGGAGTGAAAAGTGCGGAGTCACTCCGCGCTTTCAGGAACAGGGCCCAGGGACCAGATCACCGCTACTCCACTCCCGCTCAAACTAACCCTTCACTGACCTCAGTAGCTTGATCGATAAGGCGGCGGACTTGTAATCTGGAGGTCGGTGGTTCAAGTCACAAGATAAGCATAAATTTAGTAAAGCGTGTTTTTTTTTTAAATAAAAGTTCAAACGTACTTTATTTGGAAAATACAATTACATCATGAACAGTGTTACAGAAAAGACAACAGGTATGATAACGTAGGACGAAATTAATAGACAAATTTTATCACTCAATTCATTGCTAAGCGTCGGTTTTCCCTATCTTACACAGTACGCAATCCGTGACATAGATCCATAGAGGAATTAAAAAAAACTTCTACCTATTATCCGCCCTTAGTGAAACGAGTTTGAGTAAGTGTGACAGCATGAAATTGATTAGGTAACACAGGTATGATAAATGATAACTTAAGGCGAATTTATAATAGACAGATTCTATCACTCAAGTCATTGCTAAGCGTCGGTTTTCCGTATCTTACACAGTACGCAATCCGTGACTTAGCGCCACAGAGGTATTACAAAAACGACTATTAATTCCCCCCTATTCTTTTTTTTGGTTGCTAACTTAATAAATAATCAGTATTACTTTCTTGTCACATTTTATTACCCTAATTTTGAATCTTATAATGTCTAATTTTTGTTTGGTATTTTTGACTTTTTTCTGATATTTATGTGTTAGAATTATTACTTTGTATTTTGTCATATTTTACCACCCTTATTTTAAATTTTGAAATTTTATTTTCTAATTTTGTATTGTATTTTATTTTTTACTTTTGTTATTTGTTACATGTTTATATGGACTCTTTCCGTAAATACAAGTGCCTTTGAGCACCGTTACCATTAGCATAAAAGTGAGAAGTTGTTTCCCCTCAAATTAACCCTTCCCGGCACTCACTCTGAGGAAGGCCCGGTTGTGCTGGAACTCGTGCAGCTTGACGGTGAAGGGTGAATTTGCCAGATCAGTGACGGAGTTGATCACGGTGCTCGGGGTCTTGAATGAGGGATAATCAGTATCCCTCATCCAGACAATCGGAAGTATTGTGTTCGTTTTTGTAAAAAAAAAAAAAAAAAAAAAAAAAAAATTTTGCTCCGATTTCAATCCGAAAACAAATTTGAAGAAAATCTATTCAGTCGTTCTGGAGATACAAGTAATTTTGTATAAAATCTCAAAATTGGCACGTGTTGCCAATGTGAAACAATCACGAGGAAGTATTGTGTCCATAATTGGCAGTGTTTTTTTTTTTTTTTTTTTGATCACTTAATAAATAATCAGTATAAAAGTGAGACCTTGTTTTCCCTCAAATAATTAACCCTTCCCGGCACTCACTCTGAGGAAGGCCCGGTTGTGTTGGAACTCGTGCAGCTTGACGGTGAAGGGTGAATTGGCCAGATCAGTGACGGAGTTGATCACGGTGCTCGGGGTCTGAATGAGGGCCACGATGTTGGCCGAATAGGAGGTCACGAGGAAGAGACAGGTGATGGAGGTCACGAGAACGGTCATGCGGCCGGAGGTACTGTTGGGGACTTTGTCCAGTCCTGGCCGGGGGGACGAAAGGGGAAGAGAATGCCGAAGGCATTATTACCACCCTTGATCAGGTTTTATTTATTTAGAAACTCTTTATTAGCAGAATATATATACAGACAAAACATATACAGGGTGGGGCAAAAGTCTGGAAACCCTTCAATAACTTTTGAATTGCTTCTTCGGTCGAGATAAAATTTTGTAAGGTAAACCGGGGTAATAAGACCTTCTTTTAGAGTGGGGCCGATTTTTGTTACTGGCCCCCATGTCGGGGCCAGGGGGGCCAACTTCATTTTTTTAAATACGAACCCCTACTTTGCTATAGGTACATGGGTGGAAGAGATTGCCATTGGCATATAAATTAATTTTAATTCTTTTTTGTTAACATGTTTCTATATAATTTTTATTATTTATTTAGCTTCTTTTTTATATTAATATTGAAATATCTAGATAGGGAACTCCAAGGGCCCTGTATATATTGTTTCCATTTTTTTCATTGTTAAAATAATTATTTGTATGTAAATAATGTCCAGTTATACCTAATAAAGCGTTATACAGGGTGTAACAGACTAAATGTAAAATCTCTTAAGGGGTGGTAGTATAGATCATTTCCAACCATTAATGTTCTATAACACTTTTGATTTAACTCAGTGGTTCTCGAGATATTATTTTTTTGAATTATTTTTACAAGTCCCCTGCCGCTCGACAAAGAATGGCATCTAACTCCGTAAATACAGCAGATGAAGCAATAGATTTAACTTTTTCCATAAGATAACAATATTTCACTATTATTTAGACTAGATTTATTCTTAAAAAGTGCACACGTACTGAAAAAAATCGGCAGCAGCGGAAAATTTATCGCGAACATGAAATCCACCTGAAACTTCAGCCGCCATTTTCTCAAAATACTGCCCTCATAAAGTATTGGTTTCATTTATGTAAAAACTTGCTTGAAGTCTTATCTTTCAGAAAATATGACACACTTGATATAAAACTTTAATTTTTTATTGGAACCAAGAGAAACTAAAAAAAAAAGTCAGTCAGTACTACTAACTGTACCTACTAGGCTACCATCCTACTTTTACCTAGGGAACTAATTTTTTTCTTCAATTTGACAAATTATGGTTGCCATTTATTTTCCAACGGCCCAAAAGTTTGCCTCAGTAGACTTTAACTTGGAGGTCACTGGTTCGAGTCTCAAGTGTGGCAAATTAGTATGTACGTATCCATGTATGATACTTTTAGCTGTGGTGCTTCAGAAATCAATATTAATCGTGATTGTTCATTTGTTCATAAGAGGAAAGGGTCTCAATGATAAAATGGTTTGAATGAAATGAAACATAACAATGTACCTACATAGTTAACACCCACAGGTAAAGGTGGTACGGTAAAAACTGAACATTCATAAGTTGGTACATAGAGGTACAAATTATTATGTTAGTAGGTACCGAATTTTAATAAAACACATGGAATACTAAAATATTAAGGTCAATTAGTAGTCACCGTGGCAGAGTGAGTTAGCGTGCTAGGCGTTGCACGCATGGTGACCTGGGTTCGATCCCCAGCGGGACAGGAGTTTTTCTGCTCTGTACTTGGATGTTCGGGGTCCACTCATACCTCGTGAGGAAAAATGAGTAGTTACTTGTATGAGTAACGACCAGTGGCGGCATTACCAGAGTAAAAAGAAATTAATGTAATAGAATAATTCGAAAAGTAAAGGAGGCTCTTAGTAATGCTGCGCTACCCACAAAAAATGTGAAGAGGCCTTGTGCTTCACCACAAATAAAACCATACATACATTCTAAAATATTAAGGTCAATTAATCACGATCGTGGTGTCACAATAGATCAAACTCGTCTTATTAAATATTTGCCATACTTGAGACTCGAACCAGTGACCTCCAAGTTAAGAGTCCGCAGCCTTATCAATGAATCGACTGAGGCTAACTTTTTGGGCCGTTGGAACGTAAATGACAACCATAATTTGTCAAATTGAAGAAAAAAATTATAAAAGTAGGATGGTAGCCTAGTAGGTACAGTTAGTAGTACTGACTGACTTTTTTTTTAGTTTCTCTTGGTTCCAATAAAAAATTAAAGTTTTATATCAAGTGTGTCATATTTTCTGAAAGATAAGACTTCAAGCAAGTTTTTACATAAATGAAACCAATACTTTGTGTGGGCAGTATTCTGAGAAAATGGCGGCTGAAGTTTCAGGTGGATTTCATGTTCGCGATAAATTTTCCGCTGCTGCCGATTTTTTTCAGTACGTGTGCACTTTTTAAGAATAAATCTAGTCTAAATAATAGTGAAATATTGTTATCTTATGGAAAAAGTTAAATCTATTGCTTCATCTGCTGTATTTACGGAGTTAGATGCCATTCTTTGTCGAGCGGCAGGGGACTTGTAAAAATAATTCAAAAAAATAATATCTCGAGAACCACTGAGTTAAATCAAAAGTGTTATAGAACATTAATGGTTGGAAATGATCTATACTACCACCCCTTAAGAGATTTTACATTTAGTCTGTTACACCCTGTATAATAGTAATAGGCAATAACCCCGCCTTCTAGTTAGGACATTTTTATACAGGGTGGGGCAAAAGTCTGGAAACCCCTGAATAACTTTCGAATGGCTTCTTCGGTAAAATTAAAATTTTGTAAGGTAAACCGTTCTAATAAGACCTTATTTTAGAGTCGGGTCGATTTTTGTTACCGGCCCCCATGTCGGGGCCAGGGGGGCCAACTTCATTTTTTTAAATACGAACCCCCACCTTGCGGTACATTTTTGGAAAGGTCTTTAAATAAAAAATACTTTGGTGCAAATTTTATTTTTTAAATATTAACTGTTTGCAAATGGCGTCCAACTTAGTGTATGCAGTGTAAAGTCTGGAAACCCATGAATATCTTTCGAAAGGGCTTTCTCAGTAAATTTAAAATTAGTTTCGGTAATACGTGGTAATCAGACCTTATTTTAGAATGGGGCCGATTTTTTTTTTTTACCGGCCCCCATGTCTGGGACATGGGGGCTAACTTCATTTTTTTAAATTACGAAATCACACCTTGCGATAATTTTTTTAGAATTAAGCACCAAAGTATTTCTTATTTAAAGACCTTTCCAAAAATGTATCGCAAGGTGGGGGTTCGTATTAAAAAAAAAAAAGGAAGTTGGCCCCCCTGGTCCCAACATGGGGGAAGGTACCAAAAATCACCCCCATTTTAAAAGAAGGTTAAATTACCATCGATTATCGTGCACAATTTTAAATTTACTGAAAAAACCCTTACGAAAGATATTCAGGGGTTTCCAGACTTTACACTGCATACACAAAGTTGGACGCCATTTTCAAACAGTTAATATTAATAATAAAAAAAAAATTGAACGAAAGTATTTCTTATTTAAAGTCATTTCCAAAAATGTATCGTAAGGTGGGGGTTCGTATTTAAAAAAAATGAAGTTGGCCCCCCTCGCCCCGACATGGGGGACGGTAACAAAAATCGGCCCCACTCTAAAAGAAGGTCTTACTACCCCGGTTTACCTTACAAAATTTTATCTTGACCGAAGAAGCCATTCGAAAGATATTTAAGGGTTTCCAGCCTTTTGACCCACCCTGTATAGTCTGTATACAGACAATGGTAAAAATTAAATATAAAATTGACAGTATTATTAATATAAACAAGAAAAAATAAAAAAATAAATACATACATATGGCCTAACTAAAGCTTTGTTTATATTTATTTCTAACTTGTTACCACGTTCATTGTATATAAAAGATGTAAATAAAGCTCGATCCAAATGTTTATAAAGAGGGACATGGGTGAGATTCCAGCCCACCCAGTCTGGGGTGGGCTGGAATGCTAGCATCACGATGTCTACACCTCGCTCGACGTTACTTAACATGGGTGATCCGACTGTCAATTTAGTTTCGCTACACCTCGCTTTGTGGTTACCTTCTACTAAAGAGTGTTATGATTATTATTATTCTAAGTTAGGGTAGACAGTCATGGATACCGGGCTGGGTCCATCATGCCTGAGTCCCACAATTATTGGCATGAGCTTTCCCTCCTCAAAAAAAACCCGCCTCGAGACTAACCTTGTTGACAAATGGCGCCCAGAACGGACATCGAGACGTCGGTCAGAGAAACGCGCTCAAACTGGGTCTCGAACCCGTAGCGATGGGACAGGGAGAGGAGCAGGGTCAAGGTCACGGTTATGAAGGCCAGGAGTACGAGCGTGCTGAGCCAGAGACCGGTGGAGAAGGGTTTCAGGTAGATGTTGGAGACGGAGGCGAGCGAAGGTTGACGAAACAGAAATGAAGTCCTGGAACAGAAACGAAGATTGCCGAAACAAAAACGAAGGTTGCCGAAAAGGAAACGAAGGTTGCCAAAAAGGAAACGAAGGTTGCCGAAACAGAAATGAAGTCCTGAAACAGAAACGAAGATTGCCGAACGGGAAACGAAGTCCTGGAACAGAAACGAAGGTTGCCAAAACAAAAACGAAGGTTGCCGAAACAGAAACGAAGTCCTGGAACAAAAACGAAAATTGCTGGAATAAAAACGAAGGTTGCCGAAAGGGAAACGAAGTGTTGAAACAAAAACGAAGGTTGCCAAAACAGAAATGAAGTCCTGAAACAGAAACGAAGATTGCAAAAAGGGAAACGAAGTGCTGGAATAGAAACGAAGGTTGCCGAAACAGAAACGAAGTCCTGGAATAGAAACGAAGGTTGCCGAAACAGAAACGAAGTCCTAATACAGAAACGGAGGTTGCCGAAACAGAAATGAAATCCTGGAACAAAAACGAAGGTTGCCGAAACAGAAATGAAGTCCTGGAATAGAAATAGAAAATATGGCTCGCCCATCAGAGGGGAGGCATACTACGGGATGGCCAGGCTACAACACAGACCACAAGCATCCACAGAAGCTCCTGTTTCATGGGTACGAAAAAGGGAAAGATTGCCGAAAGGGAAACGAAGTACTGGAATGAAAACGAAGGTTGCCGAAATAAAAACGAAGGTTGCCGAAAGGGAAACGAAGTCCTGGAACAGAAAAATCTCGTTAATAATCTCGTTCCAAAAAACACTCTCCACTCTCATAATTTCCAAAAATCCCTCACAACAGAACTGTCACACAACGCACTTTGATTGGTTAATGTGAATGCAATATCCAATGGACTGCTGGAGTAAGACACTTTTTTTCGGTCTTAATTCGGAACTTCGTCAGTTTAAACAAGTTCTCTTTACTTCTCTCCTCTTCTATTCTATTTTACTACACTCACGTGACAGGAAACACAGTGGCGGCATAGTTGACATACACGCGGCGGTCATTCCTCAACAGGAGGGCGGAGCCTGTATCCGCCACTGACTCACTGAGGTACTTGATGAGGCCCCCCGCCCCTAGGAAACTGCCCGCCTCACTCGTGTGTTTCCACCCGTAGTCGTCTATCAGATACGACACTTGCCTGCGAGCATAGGACAGAAAAAACATAGGTATACACTAAACACCTTTAATTTGTAAAAAAAAAAAAAAAAAAAAACAGACAGAAAGGAACCCCCGTAATTTGTGAAAAAAAACCTAAAAAAAAAAAAAAAAAAAAAAAACTAGTCGTGAGTCCGTACTTCGGGACTAATTTCAGAATGAACTGAGGCATGGCGGTAATGATGGGAAGGCCCCCCGCCCCGAGGAAACTGCCCGCCTCACTCGTGTGTTTCCACCCGTAGTCATCTATCAGATACGACACTTGCCTGCGAGCATAGGACAGAAAAGAACATAGGTAAACCCCGTTAATTTGTAAAAAAAAACAGACAAAAAAGAACCCCCCCCCTTAATTTGTGAAAAAAAACTAGTCGTGAGTCCGTACTTCGGAACTAATTTGAGAATGAACTGAAACATGGCGGTAATGATGGAAAGACCTCTGGCTCCTAGGAAACTACCTGCGACACTTGCCTGCGAGCATAGGACAGAAAAAACATAGGTACACCCCATTAATTTGTTAAAAAAAGACCAGACAAAAAGGAACCCCCCGTTAATTTGTGAGAAAAAAAAACTAGTCGTGCGTCCGTACTTCGGGACTAATTTCAGAATGAACTGAGGCATGGCGGTAATGATGGGAAGGCCCCCGGTTCCTAGGAAACTCTCTGCCTCACTCTTAGTATTGTCTATCAGATACGACACTTACCTGAAAAGAATAGAATATAAAACATACCTATAGTGGTCAATGGGGACTAATTTTAACGGAACTAAGTTGAAAATGAACTGAGGCATGGCCGTAACAATAGGTTACCTTAATTTTCACGTCAGATACCAAGTCGTATATTACTACATAATAAGTTGAAAATAAGGAAAGTAAAAGAGGAAGCAAAGACCAAAATAACTAATAGGTAAGTATGAAAAAAGTAAAAACATCATTTTAGAAGAATTAAGTAGTTTAGGTACCCGGTCCCTTCGCGAGAGAAAAAATACTACAACTCCGGCACTGATTCTGAAATCAGCTGATGGTCCCTCTTGGACGCAAATCTCGATACAACGGGTTCCCTCTGTGTTATATGATCTCTGTGCCCTCAAGTGAGCTGCATCTGAACACTCACGTGGCGTTGAGAGAGAAAGCGACACACTGGAGCAGCTCATGGCTCGCCCAGCCGTATAAGTCCACCAGGTCCATCGAGTCCTTCTTGTCCCAGCCTTGGAACTTGTCCAGGCGGATCAGCTGAAATGAAACACAATAGTCTATGTTACACACTGTATATCCTAAATATCCAACCCTGTATTCAAGTCGAAAACAAGCCTCAACTTCGTTGGAGCAGGCTCTCGAACTATCAGCTTCCAACATCGAGAGTCTGCCCTCAGTACACCTCTGTCAGTCAAATGTAAGTGAACGGAACCACAATAGCCCCATCATATTTAGTCCACTGCTCAAATCAGAAAACCAACTATTCAAAGGCCACGGCTTTTACAATACTCCGTGTCACTCTTTCCTTGCTATCGAACAGTCTATCTGAGGAACTTGTCCAGGCGGATCAGCTGAAATGAAACACAATAGTCTATCTGAGGGACTTGTCCAGGCGGATCAGCTGAAATGAAACACAATAGTCTATCTGAGGGACTTGTCCAGGCGGATCAGCTGAAATGAAACACAATAGTCTATCTGAGGGACTTGTCCAGGCGGATCAGCTGAAATGAAACACAATAGTCTGTCTGAGGGACTTGCTCAAGCGGATCAGCTGAAATGAAACACAATAGTCTATCTGAGGGACTTGTCCAGGCGGATCAGCTGAAATGAAACACAATAGTCTATCTGAGGAACTTGTCCAGGCGGATCAGCTGAAATGAAACACAATAGTCTATCTGAGGGACTTGTCCAGGCGGATCAGCTGAAATGAAACACAATAGTCTATCTGAGGGACTTGTCCAGGCGGATCAGCTGAAATGAAACACAATAGTCTATCTGAGGGACTTGTCCAGGCGGATCAGCTGAAATGAAACACAATAGTCTATCTGAGGAACTTGTCCAGGCGGATCAGCTGAAATGAAACACAATAGTCTATCTGAGGGACTTGTCCAGGCGGATCAGCTGAAATGAAACACAATAGTCTATCTGAGGGACTTGTCCAGGCGGATCAGCTGAAATGAAACACAATAGTCTATCTGAGGAACTTGTCCAGGCGGATCAGCTGAAATGAAACACAATAGTCTATCTGAGGGACTTGTCCAGGCGGATCAGCTGAAATGAAACACAATAGTCTAGCCGAGGAACTTGTCCAGGCGGATCAGCTGAAATGAAACACAATAGTCTGGCCGAGGGACTTTTTTTTTCCTTGTATGCACTTTAACCATTTATTGTATATGGTCGTTCGTGCCGATCCTCTCAAGGTCTAGATAAGGTGAAGGAGGTTGATACTTCTCAGAAAAGTCATAAGTGAGGGACTTTATTAAACGAGGAGAAGACCAGTGCCCTGCTAGAGGACTATACAAATAATGCAGACGAATCAACACTAAATAGCTTGTACTTTACGTAATAGTTTGATTTACTGCAGAATTTCCTACAAATAAAACGCGCCCAAACTGGGTCTCAAATACATAGCAATGAGAGAAGAAAAGTAGAAGGGTTTGTTTACAGTTATGAAGGCCACCCTCTGATTCCTGAAAGCACTCTCACTCTCATATTCCCCAAATTTCCCTTTCAACCGTCACACAAAGCATGGGTTCTCCATTGCTTATTCCTCCAAGGCAGTTCACCAAATGGTTCAACTGCAATATTGTTTATAAAAAGAAAAATGCCAAATTGATGACCGGAGATCTCCATATGACATGATATGTCTCAGCGGTAAATAGTGTTATTATTATTATCTGTGTGAACTGCGACCCTCCTCAGAGGAGTAGACAATAAAGTAAGTCTGCTTGAACTGCAAGTTGTACAATATTCTGATTACTAATACTGAACTCAACAATACTTCTATTGATAAAGTTTACTACAAGAGGTGTCCCTCAAGGCAGTATTTTGGGCCCCATATTGTTTTCCATAGACTTACCACTTCAACGATCCTCACAGGTTCTCGATTAAAATTGTCGCGTCTTGATTTGTTCCTGTGGTTGTAGAAGCGAAGACCTTTGTCGTCGAATGATCCTGCAGAAATAAAAGTTCCTTGAAAAGATTGTCCTTGAACAGAGATACAACAGAGCTACTTGTCAATTTGTAAAAACATGTCAATTTTGGCTGAACAATGTTGGCACAGAACAATATATCATATAAAATATTGCTGTTACAGATACTATTTTAAGTTTGTGACCACATAATAATAACACTCTGAGGGTTATTTCCGGCCCCACTCAGGCTGGGTTAATGGAGCAGCTGGGTTTTTATCCCAGTGAATGGTGGGCATAACACTCCGTCAATAAGTGACCGTGTAGTTGAAAGTGACGTTAAATCTACATAAACAGTTTCCAATACTCTCCTAGTAATTAAAAAAATACTATATAATGAAAGTTTTTTAGAAAGAAAGTAAATTATAAAAATAAAATGGGAAAATCATTTACTGTGGGCGGAATCCAAACTTATTAAACCTCACGCTGCGCTGTTTGGATTATCACATCATTCACCCCATCGACCAGCAAGAGAATGATGACCGTAATATGACCATTAAATATGACGTGATATGACCATGAAAGCGACGATAATAAATAAATAAATAATGACAGCCACTCACCTTCTCCTTCTAAAGTTCTCATCATGTTTGTACTATTGTGACGAACCTTATACAGGGTGAACACGCGCCACACGCCTCTCTCTTCATCCAACTCTACAACTTCCACATTGCTGTTGGGCAGAATCATCAGATCCTGCAAGATTTCTTCAAACCCTGTAAAACTTACTGCGTTTGCCTCAAATCTCGACGAAGAATTTTCTGACTTAGTTTTGGATTCAGCATTCTCATTAATTTTTGACTCAGTATTATGACAATTGCTGATTTTAACAACCGATAGCTGAGCATCACTGTTCTTCTGTTTATCTGTACTGATTTTATCAATTTCGTAAGTTTTTGAATATCTATTAGCGCCATTAATTTTTCCATTATTAGCATTAATGTATATGGGATTAGTTTGGGTGGTATATTTAGTTAAAGTTTCCATTATGTCACTCTTTGGAGCAACTACTCTTTGTAAGGTAATTGATTCAGCAATAGTTCCTTGACCAGTTACTTCCGCTTGAGATTCTAATGGTTCCTTTTCGTATTTGACATCACTGGTGGGCCTGCTGCTGAGTTTGTCAATGATTCCTGAAGGACAGGGTTGGTTTTCAATTTCGACTTCAGAACGTGTGCTTTCTTGAAATTGTTTTGAGTTGAAAAGGACCCAGTCGTATTTTGAATTAAACAGATGGGAGTTGGAACTCTGAAATGGAAAGCCAAAATCATATTTCCAAGGAAAAATCCAGTCAATCTCGACGATGTAAGTACCATGGACTGATTTCAGTTTTGGGGCTAGAAGAAACAAGTATTACAATGCCACTTTGGCTTTCAATGCCACTATTACGTAAAACAAAATGGATTACTTGTAAATTGAGAAAAAAATAGTTAATGGATTCGGTAAATATACAAGAAAAAGCCATTTCCGACTTCAAAACCATCGTATTTGCTGATAGTTTCTAATACCTGATTCAAAATCCCAAGTGAGTCAGCACAGGACACATCCAGCATGGCTAAGACTCTCCGCTCCGTCTGATCCGAGAAGATAGATTGCTGATTCAGAGACACTGAGGGTTTCTCATACCTGATTCAAAATCCCAAGTGAGTCAGCACAGGACACATCCAGCATGGCTAGGACTCTCCGCTCCGTCTGATCCGAGAAGACAGATTGCTGACTCAGAGACACCATGAAGGAACAGTTGGACGTCAGCGTATCCAAGAGTTGATTCTCAATGTCTGAAATGCAGACGAAATTGGGACAGAGAACATGAACAATAATGTTCGGTTGATATTGGTTGTCGATACCTCTAGCCCATTTCAGAAACACATTCCACTCTCCGAATCCCCGAATCTCCAAATTAACCAATCTGAGTACGTTGAAAATCATTGGAAGAGATTTTTTATTGACTAAAGCAATGTGCTGAAATTGAAGAAAAAGCACGTGATTATATGGGCTTTTTTTCAAAACTGTCGGAAATATAAATTCAAAAAATCTACCAGATCAATCATCGAACCAAGGACTCTTTACTTACCCGGCGAGAAGCAAGTGAGCAGTGTAACATAAGTGATGTCTTTGGTTTTGATTAGGTATAGAATCACATTCAGCAAATGTTCAACTTGGAATAAATGCATTCTTATAAGTGAACTATCAAACACCTGGGTCGGGATGTGAAAAACGCCTATACGAGGTTTGGCTATTAAGTTCGTAGACGCGAGCCGCCACGCAAAAGCTGTGCATGCTAGGAAGATATGATGAACATATTTAGATAGCTTAAAGTCTTGTGTTTTCATTGATAGCTGTCACATGTCTGTACTGTAATTAGTTCTATTGTGACAGTCCAACGCGCAAGACACCTTTTTTAATTTTGCCGGAATTATGATTGATACAAACTTTGAGCAACGAGTGATTTTTGAATTTTACGTAAAACATGCTGGAGAAACATTTTCTTTGTTAAAGACAGTGTACCAGGAGTCATGTTTGAAAATATCAACGCTTTATAAGTGGTTTAAACGGTTTCAAGATGGTCAGGAAGATGTTGAGGACGATCCACGTCCTGGTCGCCCCCAAAGCTCAAAAACTGACGAAAACATTGAAAAAATTGGTGTTATGATTCGTTCTGACCGTAGATTAACTCTTAGACTAATGGCTGATTCACTTAAAATTAATAAAGAATGTGTGAGACAAATTTTGCACGAAAATTTCAACAGGACAAATGTTTGCGCAAAAATGGTGCCATGCGCCAGCCCACAGTGCCTTCTCCGTGAAGACGTTCCTGGCCAAGTACAACATCCCAGTGTTGGAACACCCTCCTTACTTACCCGACCTGGCCTCGTGCGACTTTTACTTATTCCCAAAATCAAATCTGCCCTGAAAGGTCCCAGATTTGACAGCGTAGATGCCGTTAAGAAAAAACCGGCAAAAGTCTTGAAAGGCCTCACACAAAATGACCTCCACCACTGTATCGATCAATGGAAAATTTGCTTAGAACGTTGTAGGGATAGAGGAGGGGAGTACATTGAAGGGGATAACTACTAAAGTTGGGTAAGTTAAACACACATCGTTTTATTGGAAGAGTCTACGAATATAATAGCCAAACCTCGTACAAAGAAAGAGACAGAGTGTAAGGTTAGAATATTTCGCCAAAACTCTCTTTCACGACTGACGAGAAACGTTTGCAACACTATTGTTTAACAGCTCTTTTGATAAAGGACCTTCAAAAAATACTCTTCCACTCAACAGTCAAGAGTAGCCAATTCTTTTTTGTTCAGTGTCTTTCAGGTAGATAATAGCCATTTGAAAGAGCAAACATATTGTTCTGTGCTACAAAACTGATAGCTAAAAGTTCATTACCGACAAACATAAAATTCATAAGCCTTTGAACTTATAACATTGTTGACTTAGGCCTTATTAGGTAGTCAAAAGACACAGGAAAATGATAGTTAGGTATTTGCAATCTTGTTTACATTTCCATTGAAGTCTGCTAATTTTGTTTACATTTCAATAAAAAATTCAATTAAATGTAATTTTGTTTACATTTCAATAAATTGGCTTCCGTTGAAGAATCTTTTGATGTTGTGTTGCATCTACCTAGTGCCTTTTCTTGCTAAGTAATAATAATGGTGCACTGGTAGTCAAGTGGTTAACGCGCTAGTCTGGTAATCCAGGTAGCGTAGGGGATGTGTTGTTTCGAATCCCCCCAGTGCATGAATTTTTCCTCATTATTTTGAGTTTGTGAACACATAATAATAAGACTCTTAACCCTCAGAATAGGTGGTAGAATATGCTTTGAGCATTATAAGCTCGCCTGGTGGTTATACTTCCGCTAAAGAGTGTTAAATTATTATGATAATACAATTTCACTTGTTCGAGTATGATATATTCATCATGTATGTACGTATTGTACGTAGGAATGTAATAGCCGTAATAGGTGCTATTACTACTATCCCGTATTCTACCTAGATGATGGTTGTTCAAAGAACTTTCGACAGTGGAGGATAGATAAACAATCATGGTCGTTATCCTGTGATAAGTGATATGGTCAAGGTGGCAGAGTGAGTTAGCGCGCTAGGCATTGCACGCATTGAACCCAGGTGACCTGGGTTCAATCCCCAGCAGAGCAAGAATTTTTCTGCTCTGTACTTGGATGTTTGGGGTCCACTCATACCTCGTGAGGAAAAATGAGTGGTTACTTGTATGAGTAACGACCAGTGGCGGCATTACCAGAGTAAAAAGAAATTAATGTAATGGAATCATTCGAAAAGTAAATTAGGCTCTTAATAATGCTGCGCTACCCACAAAAATTGTGAAGAGGCCTCGTGCTTCACCACAAATAAAACCATACATGTATATTTCACGGGTTCAATTTCCAAAAGAAATTCGTGTGCCAACCTAAAGTCTGCTAAATTTGATCGGCTGAAGCCCGATTGAAAATTTCTCACACTTTGCTGTAATCAGAATAAATTTACGGGTTAAATATTTAAATTTTCTTTTGATAAAATGTAAATTCCAGTATGTTTATTATATTATTCCTATTAATAATATACAATATAAATAAAAAAAGACGACATTGTGACGACAAAATCAACAAAGATGGACGATCTCTCACGACTCTCTCTCGAAACAGTGGAAAGGTCCATCATACGAAACCTGCCTCACATCAATGTCATTTCAATCGACCAGATACTAGAGGCAGCATTGGCCCACACGAAAGATACCGAAGTTAAACGAGCGCTACGCGAGTCTCTCATCGAGTCTTTCGGAACGAATCTCGACAAGGAAACGGTCGCCTATATTCGGGATCGGCTACTCGAAGCACACCGAAAGAGAACAGCCGAAGACAGTTCGTTGGAACCGAGTGAACACGAAGACGACAATAAATCTGACAGTTTGAATTTGGATTTGACTGGGGCTCTTTCAGATAGGTGAGTATTAGTTTAAAAAAAAATCATTAGAACCATGCATTTCATTTTTGGTGGAGTGCATTATAATAATAATAACACTTTTTAGTTGAAGGTAACCACCAGGCGAGCTTAATGCTCAAAGAGTTTTCTACCACCTAACCCTCAGAGTCTTATCATTATGTGGTCACAAACTCAAATTAATGAGGAAAAATTCGTGCACCAGACTAGCGCGTTAACCACTTGACTACCAATGCATGGTCAGTAACAGCTTATTGAGCATAGACATTAGCAATTTGAATGTGTATAAAGTTGATTTATTTAAAATGATCAATGTTCATTAGCACTTGGGCTTTTGTGATCTCAAACAAACCGCACAATCAAGACCTTAAGATCAAAGGGTTGGTACACAGGCAATAACCCCGCCCTTTAGGTAGGACTTTTGCTTCTTTCTCTTTTTTGTTGTTTCTTTGCTCAATCTATTTAATTTTTCTTTATAATTTCATTGTAATTTACTGATGTATATATTTTGTACTACCTAATAAAGCATACTATAATAATAATAAGATCATCCGTTTACTGTTTACCAAACAGGTAGCGCTGAGAGACAGGTAACGCTTTTAAAATTTGCCTTAATTTATCATTATCAACAGGTTGCGCGCGCAATGTCCACTACCGTCATGCGGTGACACCAGCCCATGCGTCACACACACCCCCACTCTCTCCATCCTCTCCGAGTCTTCACGATCCCTACCGAGACTCTCCGATGTGTCTTCGTTCCTTTACAAAGAACCCTCGGAGAACGCTGACGAGGCATCGTCTCTCAAGTATCTTCCGAGCGTGCCTTCGTTTCCACTCGTATTTCCCGAAGAGGGTTCGGATATTTCCGTGAGCGATTCGATCCAGTTTGCGCCGTTTCCTAGCAACCGCTACCGGTGCTCTGTTGACTTTATAAAGCGTCGCGGAATCGATCGGTTGTTTCCGTTCCTGATGTCGCATCTTCTCGTCACGAAACCGGACGAACCGATCCCGTTTCTGGTGAACTTGGTGGATGCGATGATTGCTGCAAGGGACAAAGGTGGGGCTCCTCCTCTCCTGTATGGAAAAGACGATTTGGACGCTTTGTTTGGCGCCATGGATCCGACTGACACGGGGTACATCAGCGAGAAACAGTACAGGTAATTGACCCAGCGCAGGAAATATCTTCTAAAGTTGTAATGTAATGTAATAATGTATATTTATTTTAGCTTTTTTTTACATTTTTTGTGGCTCTCTCCCTAAGGCATACTACTTTTACAATAGAGAAACATAAAAATACAATTTCATTTATTTTGTCTATGTTTTTGTCATAGAGGTGAAGAGGTAGAAATTGAGTGGAAGAGATTGCCATAGGCAATAACCCCGCCTTTTAATTAGGACATATGTACCAGTACCTATATGTATTTTTTCCTTTTTATATTAATACTGTCAATGCTATAACTTACAGGGTAGCACTGAAAACCCTGGGAGTCACCGTGAAACCCTCAGCGACCCACATAGAAGAAGACAAAGGTGTTCCATTTGATGTATTTCGGGACTCAGCGAAGAAATATCTGATTCAAACTCTGAAGGACGACATTCTTTGCCCCTCTTTGAAGAAATAGTGAGGATTCAGCTTGATCTTTTGAAAAAATAATGTAGAATTATCTGATATCTTTGAAGAAATAGTGAGAAATCAGCTTGATTTCTTGAAGAAATAATGTAGATTTATCTGATACCTTTGAAGAAATAGTGAGAAATCAGCTTGATCTTTCAATAAATAATGTAGAATTATCTGATATCTTTGAAGAAGTAGTGAGAAATCAGCTTTTTCTTGAAGAATGATTGAATAATTATTCTTTGAAGAAATAGTAAGAAATCAGCTTGATCTTTGAAGAAATAATGTAGAATTATCTGATATCTTTGAAGAAATAGTGAGAAATCAGCTTGATCTTTGAAGAAATAATGTAGAATTATCTGATATCTTTGAAGAAGTACTGAGAAATCAGCTTTTTCTTGAAGAATGATTGAATAATTATTCTTTGAAGAAATAGTAAGAAATCAACTTGATCTTTGAAGACAATGTCTATATGTGAATTATCTGATTCAAACTTTCAAAAACAACACACTTGTTCTATCTTTGAAGAAATAGTGAGTAATCAGCTTTATTTTTGAAGAATGATTGAATAATTATCTCATTCGAACATTGAAAGACGACGTACTTTTCTATCTTTGAAGAAATAGTAATCTTTCAGCTTGATCTTTGAAGAAATAATGTAGAATTATCTATGAAATAAATAAAAATAAATAATTAAAAGAAAAAAATAAGAAAAAGTGTGTTGAAGAACAACAAACTTTTTCTATCTTTGAAGAAATAGTGAGCAATCACCTTTATTTTTGAAGAATGATTGAATAATTTTCTTATTCAAACATTGAAAGACGACGTACTTTTCTATTTTTGAAGAAATAGTAATCTTTAAGCTTGATATTTGAAGAAATAATGTAGAATTATCTATGAAATAAAAAGAAATAAATCTTTCATATTGATCTTGGAAGAAAGATTGATCAAAATTATCAACAACACAGAAAGAGTAAATCATTATCAAATTTAAAATTATGTACCGAGTGAGTTAGCGCGCTAGGCATTAGACGCACCTGGGTTCGATCCCCGGCGGGGCAGGATTTTTTTTGCTCTGTACTTGGGTGCACGGGGTTCACTCATACCTCGTGAGGAAAAATGAGTAGCTGCTTTAATGTGAGCAGCGACCAGTGGCGGAATTATAGGCAAAAATAAGATATTTGGATAACGAAGATACGGAAAAGTCCTGTAATTCTGGGCTACCCCCTAAAATTGTGATATAATAACACAAAGAAACACATTTATTTATTATTATTTTTTATTTTATTAATCATCACTTTATTATCAATTATTATTATTATTTATTGTTCCGAGAGTCTATAATTTACAAATTGTTATCTATAATTAACAAATTAATTTATTGTTGGTCCCTCTAGCCTCTAGGTCTAGGCAAATACACACATGCCTACATTGAACCTGAATTGCCCTACTAAGGTCAAGGTCACCTAGATGGCTCTACTAAGGCCAAGGTCAAGTCAACTTGACTGTCAAGGTCATTTGAGACTTCAGAAAGGTCATGTCTTGAGAACCGACATAGAGGCGGCTTTTTATATTGCTATCGTCAATGCCTCATTTATTATTATTATTAGCCTCCGTGGCGTAACGGTTGTGACTACTGCCCGTAGACCATAGATCCTGAGTTTGATTCCCGGTTGGAGCAGAGTTTTCGCACAGACAATTAATTCTGTTCCCTCCGAACACATGAGTCTAGTAATTCCGGCCCCACTCAGGCTGGGTGAGGTTAATGTGGATAGCTGGTAGCGAATGAAGTGTAAAACCACCGTCCTGACTATCAAATCAAGACGTTAAAACCACTTACTGGTCACAATAGATCTAAAATAGATGTCGGTGTAATAATTGCTGCTTCTCTTGTGGAACTCCAACCAGTCTATAATAACAATATTCCGGCTACGGAGGATTTGATATTGGTCCAGTCACAAAGTGGCTTCACTTGAAGTGTGTCCTCTAGTTCCGCTAATGAACCATTAGGAAACACTTTTTGAACGAGCATACCCGACCAGCAAGTTGATTTCAAGGTGTACCAGACTATTTGCGAAAAATAACCTTTGCAAAAATACTACATATTGGCTGGAATTATCAGGTTAAGTGTTTTTAATATCTCGACATCTTACTCATATTCTAGATCATAAATAATTTAAATAAATGTTCATTAAAAAAAAAAAAATAATAATAATAATTTCGCGATTCTCAATTTTGCAAAAGTAATTTGCATATTATGTGTGTTATACAGGGTGCTGAAAAAATCAAATCACTTTTTTGGATAAATGTCGTCACCGTGTTCTAGATCATAAATAATTTAGATAAATATTCATTAAAAAAAATATAATAATAATAATTTCGCGAATCTCAATTTTGCAAAAGCAATTTGCATATTATGTATTTGTGTTATACAGGGTGTTGAAAAAATCAAAGCACTTTTTTGGATAAATGTCGTCACTGTGCTCGAGTGGGTTGCGCAGTAGGCTTGCGCGCATGTTGTTTCGAATCCCAGGGGAGTCAGATTTTTTTGGCTTTTTCCTTTGTGTGTTCGGGGTCCACTCATACCTCGTGAGGAAAAATGAGTAGTTTCTCTGATGTGAGAAATTGTAGTAAAAAATAAGATAGTAGGATATTATGGTACAGAAAAGTCCTACAATTCTGGGCTGCACACTAAAATTGTGATATAATAACACAAAGAACACATTTATCATTTGTATGATCACAAAAGAAATAGGTATACAGGGTGAGCATAAAGTCTCACCCCACCCCCCGTATCTCAAGAATGGTTAAAAATACAAGAAAACGCAAAAACCCGTATTCCTTAATTTTTAGGGGGATTAATTTTCAGCCAAAAAAAAATTTCCTACACGGCCCCAGTCAGGCTGGGCATGGACCAATTTTAAAATTTTAAATAGAATGGTATGTCTTGTGGCATATTGTTTTAAAGGTCTCATAGAGAGAGGTTCATTACAACAAATTTCAGTGAGCTACAACTTACCGTTCTCGAGATACAGGGTCGGACGTCCTGCGTAATATCCATATATTTTGACCTATAACTCGTTGACCGTAAATTCCAGAAAAATGAAATTTGTTGATAATAACTCCTTATCGCAAGAACTTTCGAACAAGTTAAAGCTGGATTTGTTTTTTCGTTAAATTTTTTCGGACTTTTCGTCCGGGTGGCTGACGAAACCGACCAGAAACTAATATCAACAGAGTATGTCGAGTTATAATTTTTTCGAAAGTGCTTGTCATAAGGAGTTATTATCAACAAATTTCATTTTTCTATAATTTACGGTTAACGAGTTATAGGTCAAACTATATGGATATTACGCAGGGCGTCCGACCCTGTATCTCGAGAACGGTAAGTTGTAGCTCACTGAAATTTGTTGTAATGAACTTCTCTCTATGAGACCTTTAAAAAAATATGCCACAAGACATACCATTCTATTTAAGATTTTAAAATTGGTCCATGCCCAGCCTGACTGGGGCCGTGTAGGCAATTTTTTTTGGCTGAAAATTAATCCCCCTAAAAATTAAGGAATACGGGTTTTTGCGTTTTCTTGTTTTTTTAGCCATTCTCGAGATACGGGGGGTGGGGTGAGACTTTATGCTCACCCTGTATATTATGTAAAATAAATCTTTCCTTGAAAATTTTGTTTCTGTCAATTGAGTATGTCATGCTTTAACACCTTAGCACGCAATGTGTTACGAAGAATTTGAAAATGCGTCCATTTTATTTGTAACGAACAAAGGAGGTTGCAAATCAGTGGACTCTACAGAAAAAGTGAAGCATACCCTGTAAACGTTTGATGTTTTGATTTGTGTTGTCATGTGCGTGTACCAGCTTCTTTTCAAGATCATGGGATATACAACAAGAGGTACTTATACTGATAGATTTCCTTCACAGCTGTAGCACGAGACTTGGAAATATACAGGGTGTTACATCTGTGGACGTACAAATTCTCTAGTACAGCTTCTCAGTTTTTCTGTTTTTCTTTTTAAGTTGTTAAAGCCAGTGAGCGTGATAATCGATCCCACCAAATGAATGAATTTTTTCCCATATATTTGAGAATTTGAATGTCTGGGGGACTATAAACAGAGAATAGACCAGCATTGGCTTGGTTCTGGGGGCCCTTGTCAATTATTAGCATCCTTGTAAAGACAGTAGTAGAAGTGCTGATTCATTCCTCCACTGTCTGGCTACCATCGTTCACTATGACGGCATCCTATGATGATGAAATAATTATAAGAAAATATCAAAGTGACACTGTATGATAAAAATAATTAGTGTAGTAATTTTTATTGAATTTCAATCATGTTTCCTCCATAAGTTTATCATGAAACTTGGCAATTAATCTATAACTATCTATGTAATTAATCTATTGGCTACAGTCAAGTAACATAAGACCTGGCTTGGGCGTTAAAAGTTGTAGAACATCAGATTGACTTTGGAGCTTTGGAGTTCTCTTTTGGCACACTTCTTGATATTTCCGACTGATTTGTTGGAACTTCCGACAGATATGTTGGAAGTTCCGACAGATATGTTGGAAGTTCCGACAGATATCTTGGAAGTTCCGACAGATATGTTGGAAGTTCCGACAGATATGTTGGAACTTCCGACAGATAGGTTGGAAGTTCGGACAGATGTGTTGGAAGTTCCGACAGATATGTTGGAAGTTCTGACAGATATGTTGGAAGTTCCGACAGATATGTTGGAAGTTCCGACAGATAGGTTTGAAGTTCCGACAGATATGTTGGAAGTTCCGACAGATATGTTTGAAGTTCTGACAGATAGGTTGGAAGTTCCGACAGATAGGTTGGAAGTTCCGACAGATATGTTGGAAGTTCCGACAGATAGGTTGGAAGTTCCGACAGATATGTTGGAAGTTCTGACAGATATGTTGGAAGTTCCGACAGATATGTTGGAAGTTCCGACAGATATCTTGGAAGTTCCGACAGATATGTTGGAAGTTCCGACAGATATGTTGGAACTTCCGACAGATAGGTTGGAAGTTCGGACAGATGTGTTGGAAGTTCCGACAGATATGTTGGAAGTTCTGACAGATATGTTGGAAGTTCCGACAGATATGTTGGAAGTTCCGACAGATAGGTTTGAAGTTCCGACAGATATGTTGGAAGTTCCGACAGATATGTTTGAAGTTCTGACAGATAGGTTGGAAGTTCCGACAGATAGGTTGGAAGTTCCGACAGATATGTTGGAAGTTCCGACAGATAGGTTGGAAGTTCCGACAGATATGTTGGAAGTTCTGACAGATATGTTGGAAGTTCCGACAGATATGTTGGAAGTTCCGACAGAGATGTTGGAAGTTCCGACAGATATGTTGGAACTTCCGACAGATAGGTTGGAAGTTCGGACAGATGTGTTGGAAGTTCCGACAGATATGTTGGAAGTTCTGACAGATATGTTGGAAGTTCCGACAGATATGTTGGAAGTTCCGACAGATATGTTGGATGTTCCGACAGATATGTTGGAAGTTCCGACAGATATTGGTGGCTCCAAATTTACCTCACAAACTACAGAAGATGTCTTTAAATTTTATTAATTTGAAAACATCTTCATGGATGACTCCCCATCAATAATTATTACCCTATGACTTTCTTGTTAGATACAGGGATATTGTCCCAAGTTATTCCTTCTCTGTCTAGCAACCATCGTTCATGAGGTCACACTATGATTGAAGGTATAGAATGTATTGTGATTTTTTCGACTCTCCCGGCCATGTCTTCTGATCTCTGACGAGGAACGTATTCTGAGAACCACTGCTGTTGTGATTTACTGGTTTTTCATCGTTACTAAGGAGATGACAGACTCTACATGCTTCTTCCTCTTTCTCACACACACACTCTTTCTCTCATCTTTGAACTTGAATCTGTGATGGCCATCGGGAGAGAGAGAGAGAGAGATAGAGAAATATTGAAACAATATGAGACAAATTGATTATACAGGGTCTACTTATAAAAGGTTATATTATAACTGGTGGTTGATAAAAATAATATCTGTTGAATCAGCCACGTCAAACGTAAATAATAATAAATAAATGTGTTTCTCTGTGTTATTATATCACAATTTTAGTGGGTAGGGCAGAATTATAGGACTTTTACGTATCTTTGTTATCCTAATATCTTATTTTAGCCTATAATTTTGCCACTGGTCGCTGCTCACATTAAAGCAACTACTCATTTTTCCTCACGAGGTATGAGTGGACCCCACGAGGAACCTACACGTCAGTATTTTCGAAGGGGATATTTGACAAGAATCGGCCCCGAGATTCGAACCCAGGAGTCTCCACTGCTTTAGTGGAAGATAACCACCAGGAACCACCAGGCGAGGTTAATGCTGACATCATTTTCTATCACCTAACCGTATGAGTCTTATTATTATGTGGTCATAAACTCAAATTAATGAGGAAAAATTCATGCAATGGGTGGGATTCGAACCAACGGATCCCTACCCTACCTGGATTACCAGACTAGCGCGTTAACCACTTAACTACCAGTGCACAACTGCACACATTTCATAGAACTGGCCCATCCTTTCTTACAGTCACAATCCGGCAAGAATTATTTTTATTTATTTTATTTGACAAATGGTCTTGTTGACATATAATTATGAATGACACGTCATAAAAAGGAATTAAAGAAACTGATTCCATTATTTTCCTTATTATAGGATAAGGAAAGTAAAAATGAGTTGATGATTATTCGAATTTACTAGGTATGTTATTGTTATCTTTTGTTTAAAAAAATCTGTTATAAATTTCTTGTTAAGTTACATATATGCTAAATACTCTTGTATATTTTAAAAAGATTTTTCCGTACTAAATCTATTTTTTCCGTACTAAATGAACTCATTATCATACATATATGTAGTTATTATTATGTATCTCATCTTATTCTTTCGTCGCGATACTGTTAATTCCTTTCTTGATAAAAAAAAACTGAGGTACATAATAATATATAGATATCTATATTATCTATACATTATATATTATATAAATACGCGTATACAAGTATACATTGGCAATGAAACAGCCTCTAAGGTCTTATCATCAGATAAGGCTACTTGTTCTAAGCCTACATTAAGGAAAACACCAGTCGTTTTCCGTACTTTGCTGAGGTGATGAAATTTATTGAACATGGTGTTTATATCAATCTATTGTGAATATTTTGAAACACTTTTATATGATTAGTGTCGGGTCCTCCCTCATCAATCATCATATAATCGCACCTGGAAATAATCCCGTGTCAGGCCAAGGGGAACCAACTTACAAAAGTTTGGTTCTCCTGATAACAGCTCTGATCCCTCCTCGAAGGCACGGGACCGTCAGAATCTTCCCGAATCTCAAGTGAGTTTGTGCACAATTTTTACTTTCTTTATTTATTTTATTTATTTATTTACACTTTATTAATAGGACATATTATAAACAACACAAATAATTACAAATTAAAATACAATATAATAGAAGAAAAAAATAAAGAAAAAATAAATAAATATATACATAAAATATGTCTTTCAACGACTAGCTTTCCATTTCCCAAGAAAAACCAGCGGCCCTCTCTTGCTACCGACCCATCATTTCCTTTCAACAGCTAGGTCATCTCGAGACGGGGGTGTTACCCTTCATTCGCAGGAAACTTACAAACCTGCAAAACCACATCAACCGCACCCATCCAGGGTTGGGCCGGAATGCCAGCATCACGAAGTCTTCATCTCGCTGGACGTTGTTTATCTTCGGTGATCTTACCGGTGCATTCAATGCGCCATCGACGCTGGCAAACACTATTTTAATCAGGCCGTTATAGCCAAATATAATCAAATGGTCATAATAAATCTAATTATTTCGTGGTATTAATTTTATTGTCTAAAAAATTTAAGATTTTTTTTTCAGTTTTAAGTGCACAATTTCAACAACACTTACACCATACACTACACACTGGACACGGAAGGAGCCCAGAACAATGGTTCTGGGCGTCCAAAGGGTTCACCCATATCAATTCTACCAAAACCATGACATCACACATGGACTCGGAAAGTAAGTAATAAAATTGTCTGGTCTGGTCTGATAATGACTATACTAATAATCATCTCAGATCGACTTACTGAGTTTCATCGACTCTTACAGTTTCATCACCGAGACAAATTACATCTTTGTTCCCCTGGCATGTGAGACAATGGGTCCCTGGAGCAAGGAGATGAAGAGCTTTTTTAAAACTATTGGTGATGGCTTGGTTCGTCTCACTGGCAATAGGGCCGTCAAGGCTTAAAAGGCTTTCCTCTTTCAGAGAATTTCTTTGGCGATTCAACGAGGTAATGCTACCTGCATGTTAGGTACATTGCCTCATGAAAGTGGGATGGATCAAGTCTATCTCCTGTGATTTGCCGTGTAAATATGAATTGCCGTGTAAATAAAAATAAAATATATAAAAAAAGTAGATAGATCACTTACTGAGTTCAGTCACATTACTCTGATTATTCAAGACTATGAGACTAGACGATAGTGATCGATACGCGAATATTGAGACGAATTTGCCCAGCGGCAGCGCATGAACTAATTGTAAATTGACACATTTCGCTTGAAAATACACTGCCAATTATGGACACAATACTTCCTCGTGATTGGTTCACATTGTTTACACGTGGCAATTTTGAGATTTTTTACTAAATCACTTGTATCTACAAAACAGCCTCCGTGGCGTAATGGTTGTGACTACTGCCCGTAGTCCAGAGTTCCCGAGTTCAACTCCCGGCTGGTGCAGACTTTTCGAAGAAAATTCTGTTCCATCCAAACACGTGAGGCTGTCATTTCCGGCCCTACCCAGGCTGGGTGAGGTCAATGTGGGTAGCTGGTACGATTCCCAGCGAATGGAGGGTAAAACCCCCGTCCTAATCCAGGACGTTAAATCAAATAGAATCGTTGGCGTTAGGAAGGGCATCCAGCCGTAAAAAATGTGCCAAAACCAATCAACCTCAACCATGAGGTTGAACAACGTCGACCCTGCTTGAGCGGGATAAGACAGAGTAAAAGAAGAAGAAGAAGACTTGTATCTACAAAACCGCTAACCCGATTTTCTTCAAATTTTATTGTATAGTAGAATACAGACAGACAGACTCAAAACCAAAGTTATGAAACGTCCAGAATGAAACGTCCAGAAATATGAAAAAAATTGAAATCGGATCAAAAAAATAATTCTTTTACAAAAACGAACACAAGACTTCGAATTTCTACTATTAAAAATTCATCGGAAGTAAAATATTGACATCCAATTGTATAAAAATATATGACACATTTTGGAAAAACCAGTGCCAATGCGATAGTACAATACATTTTCTCTTCAGACTTTGGACTCACAAGTGACAATAGAATAGACGCCTAATGAAGTTAGCCCAGGCGATCTGCCTGCAAAATACCGCGCGGTGTCGGAGAACAATGGAGCCAGTAATTACAATGGAAACCATTGATTGCAATTGTTGAAATTTCGCACATTTGGGTGGTGCTGCACAACGCCAATTGTCTTCTTCTCCTATATTGTTTCCAATTATTTGTAACTATCTGTTTGTATATATTTTGTACTTATTAATAACGTGTGAAATGTGTTTCTGGCATTCCGGCCCAACCCAGGCTGGGTGAGGTTAATGTAGGTAGCAAATTTGTGATTTTCCTGCGAATGCCACATCCCCGTCGTGATATAACCATCCATTTGAAAGCGACGTTAAAACCCGAAAAAAAAAAGATTAAAATAATAACAAATAAAGAGGAGATAAAGAGTATTGTTATTATTCTGATTTTCTCCAATTCACCGTGCATAATGCGAGATGATCCTTCGTTTTTCAGTACGTTTGACTTGTAGTGACCTAACAATGGGATTTTAATCATGCTCTAATCACCCTAACTGACCATGTCTAAGCAGACCCATTGAATCCACCTTGTGGAATCTTCCAGGCCTACCTCACACCAGACCAATTGGACAATCGGGTTCTTATTGATTAGCCAAAAAAAAAAAAAAAAATGGATAGTTCCCGTAGAAATATTAAATAAATAATTTATAGACACAACACACATTTGGAGTATGGGCAATAAAAGAAGAAGAAGATTAACTGTAAGCCGTCACAACGGAGTCCCGAAAATCGTCTATATCAAGCTGAATGTATTCGCCTTCTAAAAGAGGCGAATATATTTCACAAAATCTAAACACAACACTGGATCAGCACAAACGACAGGTATAAGACCTACTGAAAGTGCTTAAAAAAAAGTCTAGGATCGGGTTGAAGAGATTGCCACTGGCAATAACCCCGCCCTTTAGGTAGGACATTAGTGTTATTTTCTATTTTACTTATATTTATTTTGTCACTTGTTTGTTTTATCTTAATTTTATACTGTTAACATTGTACTTTGTCCTCCTAATAAAGCATACTATAATAATAATAATTTATTTATTTATTTACACTTTATTGATAGGACATATTATATACAATACAAATAAAAATACAATATAATAGAAGAAGAAAAAAATATATACATAATATATGGCCTAACTAAAGGGCGGGGTTATTGCCTTAGGCAATCTCTTCCACCCAACAATAGGGCCAGCATCCTCGTTGTGGCCTTCTACTAAGAGACCACATAATATGTATTAAGAACCTGAGGGTTAGGTGCTAGAAAATGCTTCAATCTCGCCTACTGGTTACTCTTATGAAATAGTATCATTATTATTAAATATTTGATTAGATACTAATACATTAATAATTATGTACACTACAAATAATTATTATAAAAAAAAAAAAAAAAAATGGAAACAATATAAACAATAAAATGGAAAAATTAGATAAATACATATGTCCTAACTATGGCAATCTCTTCCACCCAACCCTTGTTATAATAATAACAAAGTATTGTTATTATTCTGATATTTCAACATGTTCCCTCGTTTTTCAGTACTTTCCACTTGCAGTGATTAAACAATGGGGTTCTAATCATGTTCTAATCACCCTAACTGACCATGTCTAAGCAGATCCATTGAGTCCACCTTGTGGAATCTTCCAGGCCTACCTCACATCAGACCAATTGGACAATCGGGTTCCTATTGATCACCTTATCGACAATTCGACAATGATAAACAATAGATGGACCTGTAACGATATATGTCAGCTAATTATGTATGAGTTCATTAAAAAAAAAGAGGACAAACGGCAAAAGGTGAGTTCGGTGCGATGATTACCCCCACACTTTTCGCATGTACGAATTCGGTGCGCCTTAAAAAAGGTCATGTACGAGTTCGGTGCGGTCTTAATCGATGTACCTACATATTGTCCTTATCCAAAGTGTGAGAACATCTTCTCTTTTTAGCTCTTAGCAAATGAGTTTGTATGGTCTGGATGAGGTGTCAGCCATAGCTTTACTCTTCAAAGAATTACTAACCCTCTATGCCAGTTTTTTTTTTTATACAGATAGATTTACAATAGCACAATATACATTAATATTGACACTTCATGCGGTTTTTTTATTATGAGACCAAGTTATGCAAAAGCACGATATTAGGGACAACACGTAATACGTTGTTGACAAACAACACAGATTTACAATTAACATGCTCGTTAAATAATTAGCACAGATAATTGGCAACATAAAAACTATTTCTAGATCTTTTGAAGAACAAATGACCAAGTGGATATAATTGTACCTGGTTAAAAACTAGGTTAGTTAACCTAAAATCCGTCCTGGTAGCTCAGTGGCAAAGGCGGCTCTGTGAACCCGAAGATTCCAGAGGTCGCGGGTTCGAAACCCAGCCGGGACATGACAAGTAATCCTCCCATTTGGGATTTTTACCACATAATAACACATCTTGGGCTTACTGCTGGAATGGGACTTAACAGTTTTAATCGGGCAGTATAAATAAGGCGATATTATTATTATAAAAAAAAAGATTAAAAAAAAAATAATAATAATAATTGACCGTGTATCAACCTTGTCATTGACATAATTGCTGTCGTTCTTTTGATGCGACATCTTAAAAGAGACCTTCAATTTTTTCCTGGTTTTACTTTTGAATGGTGATAGAGAATAACTTGTTATAAAAGTTTTTTTTACGTGGGTTTAACGTCACTTCCAACTGTCATATCACGACGGGGACGGGGGTGTTACCGGAAACTCAAACACCTGCTATTACCCACAGTAACCTCACCCAGCCTAGGTTAGGTCGGAATACCAGTATGACGAATTGACGAAGTATTCACCTCGCTGGACGTTGCATATAACGGTGATCCTACGACTGTCTTTAAATTCAACGCGCCATCGACGCTGGCTATAAAAGTTTTACTATTCTGTACTACTGCATTTTACGTTGAAATTTCCTTAACCTGCTTGGGGTTGGTATCGTTCAACCTCTTCCCATGGTTGAGGTTGGTTGATTCTAGCACTCTTCCACCTTATTATAGGTACTTCTGGAGGCCCTTCCTAGCGCCAACCCTGAGATGGAAGAGATTGCCATAGGCAATAACCCCTCCCTTTAGTTAGGACATCAGTATACATATGTTTTACCTATGTTGTTTGTCTTTTTCTTGTTAATATTTTAGTTTTTATCATTACATAATGATTCAATAATAACACTAACCCCATTCAGGATGCCAATGTGTTCTTGTCTTTTATATAATAATAATAAATAGCACTCTTTAGTAGAAGGCAACCACCAGGCGAAGTTATTGCTCAAAGCATTTTCTACCACCTAACCCTCAGAGTCTTACTATGTGGTCACAAACTCAAATTAATGAGAAAAAAATCGTGCACTGGGTGGGATTCGAACCAACAGACCCCTAAGCTACCTGGATTACCAGACTAGCGCCTTAACCACTTGACTACCAGTCTTTTGGCCTGACATGACTGGTACCGTATCTGTTTCACGTACCAATACGTACCATACCCTAGCGAGATAGTTATGTAGACTTGGGACTACATAGGACGTATAAACTATTATCAGGAGTAAGCAGATAGCGCCCGTATTTCCCTCTGTGGTCCCTTGTGACAGTATAAAGCCTCTTCCGTCAGCGATTTGCAAAATCGCAAACCTGCAACGCAGTTAAAAAACACGATTTTGCAACTTGTGCGATGCTGATATTGCAGATGGGAAATATGGGAAGTTATAGAGAGAGAGAGAAAGAGAAGGGAGAGAGAGAGAAAGAGAGAAAGAGAAGGAGAGGGAGAGAGAGAGAGAGAGAGAGATAGGGAGGGAGAGAAGGAGAGAGAAAGAGAGAGCGAGGGAGATAGAGAAAAGAGAGAGAGAGAGAGAGAGAGAAGAGTAGTTTCCCCATGGCAGTTTTACCTCCACACATTGAATAATAACAATCCAACTACTCTTTCTAACTTCGCCCAGCCTGGGTTGAACTAATAACAGCTAGTACCTATTCGAATTTAAGTGGTCACCCCCCAGGTTCTGGCCTTACTCGAACTTTCTCAACCTAAGTTATCATACCAGAAGTGGTCCATTGGACAAGCCATGAACGCATTGAATAGAACCATGTCAAATGATAAAAAAAAAGAGAGAAGACCAAAGTTATCATATTTGTGTTAATCACAATAGTGTTATTACAATAACACTTACTCGTAAATCGATCGCTTCACTAATTTTACTTCCAATAAATTTACAATATTAGAAATCGGAAGTATTGTGTTCGTTTTTGTATGAAAAAAACAATATTTTTTTGCTCCGATTTCAATTTTTTTTTTCATCTCTATATATAAAACAGAAAAAAGGACTACCTACCTACCTACCTACCTACCTACCTACCTACCTATGTTTGTTTGTTTGTCCGGAGTTGTTTAGCCAAAACGGTAAGAGATAGCGAAAAATGTCTCAGAATTGACCCCCCCAAAACCATTATCGCTTTGTCCAGAAAAATTATAAAAGTTCAAAAAGGCATTGCTGTCCAGCAGTACGGCCATGCCTTAGTAAATTTGAAATTTAGTCCCGTTGCAAAGCACGGGCAAACGGCTAGTAAATAATATATCTGGAAGTTTCATAACCTCCTGAGCAATTTTGGTTTTAAGTAAATCTCGGAAACTACTGAACGGATTTCGATGAAATTTTAATAATAATAATAATCCGCAGAACGGACGTATAATTACGGGTCAAGCCCTTTATACATAGTTACAATTAATAGACAAATTTATAAGACAAATTTATAAGACGGTCCTGGGTGAAAGAGACCATGCGCCTGGCCACTAACTTTTTTATTTATACATACATACAAATTTTTTGTAAGTATACCTATGCATATTATAGTTTTACATAGGCCATTTGTAATTATTTTTAAATTAATATTATGCTCTGATATTTAAGAAAATCCAAAAAATTGACAAAAAAGTGAAAAAATGAGGTCTTTGACTTGCCGTAACAGATTTTTTTTTTTGTAGAATCTAGAATTCTTGTAAATATAGTATTGTAGAATTTAAAACAAAGTTGAAGAAAATCGGTTAAGCGCGCGGTTTTGGAGATACAAGTGATTTAGTATAAAATCTCAAAATTGCCACGTGTATACAATGTAAACCAATCACGAGGAAGTATTGTGTCCATAATAATGGCAGTGTATTTTTAAGCGAAATGTGTCAATTTTACAATTAGTTCATGCGCTGCCGCTGGGCAGATTCGTCTCAATATTCGCGTAGGTATCGATCACTATACAATACAACTACCTATACATAGTCCCATAGTTATGAATAATCAGAATAATGTGACTGAACTTAGGAACTCTCTGACAGCATCGATGGCGCGTTGAAATAAAAGTATAAAAACTCAAAATTGCCACATGTATACAGTGTAAAACAGTGACACAGTCAAGAGGAAGTATTGTGTCCATAAAATTGGCAGTGTTTTTCACTCCATTTGGGACTCGAACCACCGACCTCCAGGTTACAAGTCCGCCGCCTTATCGATCCAGCCACGCGGAGAGAGGGAACCGTGTCGAATTGTAGAAGGAGGAAGGGAGTATGTCACCAACTTGATTCCTTGCCCCAGACCAAAACACAACTGACCACTAACTCACCGATGCCTTGGAAATTCGCAACCTGGAGTCTCAGATCCTAACAAGACGACCTAAAGTGAATATAAGTGAGGACCGATAAAGGTTTTTTTAAAAAAATATTTTTTGTTATAAAATTATTTTCAAGTGATTTTTGATTTTTGAAAATTATATTAATTATTTATTTATTTACTTCCTAAAATTTATAATATTAGAAATCGGAAGTATTGTGTTCGTTTTTGTAAAAAAAAATTTTTTTTTTTGCTCCGATTTTTTAGTTTGTAATATCTGAATATAGTTTATATGTATTTAAATATAAAACAGCTCTTCGAAACGCAAGCCATCAGGAATAGTGCCCAATAAAGCTCACAGCATTTCCTCGTTGAATGGCGATTGATATTTTTTGGAGAAGCTTTTGTAACGTTGATTTCTTTTGTTTTAATTTTTTAATAACTTATAGGCCTATAGATTTTCAAAGTTATTTTTTGTTCAATATCCGTTGTTACTTTTCAACTTTTCTGAATTCAAATAATTTTTTTCTCTCTTGTATTCCACAATTAAGTGAAGACTTCGTGATGCTGGCATTCCGGCCCAACTCAGGCTGGGTGAGTTTAATGTGGGTAGCAGGTTTGTGATTTTCCTGCGAATGGAGGGTAACACCCCAGTCGTGATATGACCATGCAGTTGAAAGCGACGTTGAACCCAAATTAAAAAAAGAAGTTAATATAATCCTGATACTGAGTAACCTGAGTGTATATTAGGTATTTTTGTTTTGATTCAAATTTAATTTTTGTATAGAAGAAATACTAGTTACATTTCTTGAGCTCTTCAAAATACCTACCTAGCTTTTCAAAACTTATTTATTTATTAACACTTTATCTTTTAAAAACAAAACAATCAACATTCAATTAAGAACAAGGAACAAAAAATCGGATCAAAAAAATACTTTTTTTAACAAAAACGAACACAATACTTCCGATTTCTAATAATTAGAAATTTCTCGGAAGTAAAATACCTAAAAATATAATTGTATACTTATAACAGCAAAAATATAGAACAGAATAATTTGTATTTATCTAAACATGCTAATAATATAACAAGTTTTTTTATTTTTTATTCAACGAATGAAATGAAATAATAATAAGTAACAACACAAACAAAAAATTACAATTAAAAAAAAAATGGAATATTAAAAAAAAAAAATAAAAAAAAATCAAGAATTAGAATATTGTGTTCAAGTCTCAACTTGAAACGGTAGGTGATCCATAGTAGCGAAAATTTCTCAGGAATATCTTACACTCTCAAAAAATATTTGAAATATTAATTAAAAAGTTATCTGGAATCATAATTATAAAATTGTAAAATCTTCTACATCTAAAGAAGTTTAATAATATTTTTAGTATAAAAAATATACAAAAGTTAAACAACAATACATCATTCCTCTACTCGTTCCAAAAGTTATCTGTGGTAATGTGATATCACAATCATTCAAACTCAATTTACAAAATATTTGCCTGATCATGGGACTTGAACCATCGACCTCCAGGTTACGAGTCCGCCGCCTTATCGACCAACCTACTGAGGTCGTGGTCGAAAGAATTCTGTATAAAAAAATCGAAAAGGCTTTGCTGTATCGCATGTATCTAAGCTGACGCCTGCACCGACCTCACTAGCTGGATCGATAAGGCGGCGGACTTGTAACCTGGAGGTCGGTGGTTCAAGTCCCGGTTCCAGGTAAGTTTTAGTAAAGCGAGTTTGAGTAGTTGTGACATTACGCAGGTGATTTGCACAAATATGATAACTTTTTCTGTATGCTACAGCCAGTCAGCCATATATGAGGAATGGCTGACTGGCTTAGTCAGCCATATAAAGAATGGCTGACTGGCTTAGTGAGCCATTCCTGGCTTAGTATGGCTTGCCATGCGGAAGGTCCCGGTTTCGATACCCCGTGCCGACAAAAATTTGAATTCTTAATTTGGTTACAATTGTTTGTAAGGGATACCTTGCGGTGCGCTCGTGTTGACCCAGCACCTAATTGGGAAGTATTGTGTCACTTCTCGCCCATCAGAGGGGAGTCATACTACGGGATGGGCAGGCTACAATACAGACCACAGGCGTCTACAGTAACTCCTGTTTCATGGCTACAAAATAAAAACGGCTGTGAAACACTCATCTTTGAAAAAAAAAAAATCTATTATAAGCTCTTAAACTATTCAATACGTAACCTACAACCAAAGTTCTAAAAATAAATAAATGTGTTTCTTTGTGTTATGATATCACGATTTTAGTGGTTAGCGCAGAAGTATAGGACTTTTCCATAATATTATATCATCTTTAATATCCCAATATCTTATTTTGCCTATAATTCCGCCACTGGTCGCTGCTAACATTAAAGCAGTCGCTGCTAACTCATTTTTCCTCACGAGGTATGAGTGGACCCCGAACACCCAAGTACAGAGCAAAAAAATCCTGCTCCTTTGGGGATCGAACCCAGGTCACCGTGCGTGTAATGCCTATCGCGCTAACTCACTTTGCCACGGTGACTACTAAAAAGTACTTAAAAGCCAGCGTCGATGGTACGTTGAATACACCAGTTCTCGTTCTGTCACTGAAGTTAAGCAACGTCTAGCTAGGTTAGGAAATGGAATTTGACAGAAACACCCCTCTGTTCGTATGGCCGGCACATTAGCGCGCATCTACTTACTCTCTGAAGTTAAGCAACGTCTAGCGAGGTTAGGAAATGGAATTTGACAAAATCACCCCTCTCTTCGTATGGACGGCACATTAGCGCGCATCTACTTATCACAGAAGTTAAGTAACGTCTAGCGAGGTTAGGAAATGGAATTTGACAAAAACACCCCTCTCTTTGAATGGACGGCACTTAGCGCGCATCTACATCTAAAAATAAACATCGTTCAGACTACTTGTCTCGAAATTTGTTCATCACTTTTTTTGTGCGTCCAATGCATACATAATAATTAATAAAATGTAATTAAATTTTACGTCCATACATAATTATCGTGTTATTGAGTTAATTTCTAATTAATTTTTATTCAGTTTAAATTTTTGCAGACATAAAAAAAGCGATTTAGGTGATGTGTTTATTTATACATTTCATTATTGAAACACTTTTTTGTGTCTAGGATTAGAATTTTGATTGCATTTTTCATTTTCCAGTTCCTTAATAATAATAATTCTCTTTAGTGGAAGGTAACCACCAGGCGAGGTTAATATTCAAAGCATTTTCTACCACCTAACTCTCAGAGTCTTATTATTATGTGGTCACAAACTAAAATTAATGAGGGAAAATTCGTGCACTGGGTGGGATTCGAACCAAAGGATCCCTACGCTACCTGGATTACCACACTAGCGCGGCATAGTGACTGATAATGTCTGAAATAGACGAAACTCGAGTCGGGAAAGTAGGTCATCAAAATTTGAATCCTAGACATATAGAAGAAGTGTTTCAATAATGAATTCACATTAGGATGTCTAATATAAGCACCATGTTCAAAAAGTGAGGTGTTCATTTTTCAGCGGTCAAAAAGTTCATATTATTCTGGATGGATTAGACCGACCTCAGTAGCTTGATCGATATAAGGTGGCGGACTTGTAACCTGGAGGTCGGTGGTTCAAGTCCCGGTTTAAGGATTAATTTAGTAAAGAGAGTTTGAGTAGTTGTGACATCACGATTGTGATCAAAACAAATATGATAACTTTTTATAAATATATTATTCTGGATTTATTGATAGCGAAATTTTGATTAATTAACTGTGGTCCCTTTGTTTTTATTATTATTATGGTTATTTATAAGTGTTCATTATACTATGAATAAATAACAATAAAAAATAGAAATGTTTTTTGTTTTAAATTTACATATTTTACTGTGGTTCCTTTGTTTATGTTTTTGAAATTTCGCTGGTGGTTACATTGGTTATTATTTGTTTGTGTGTTCATTGTGGGTAGTTTCTCATACCAGCCTTACTGAAATCAGCCGAGTCCGGGACTCGAACCACGGACCTCCACGAGTCCGCCTTATTATCGGTGGTGCTACTGAGGTAGATTTCTTTTGCCTGATGTGACCTCACAGATTTGAGACGTATAACTTGCGGTAATCGTACTTTAATTTGGGTTTAACGTCGCTTTCCACTGATGCGTAGTCATAATATCACGACGGGGGTGTTACCCTCCAATCGCAGGAAACTCACAGAACTGCTTCCTACGTTAACCTCACCCAGCCTGGGTTGGGCCGGAATGCCAGCATCACGAAGTCTTCACCTCGCTGCACGTTGCTTAACTTCGGTGATTCTACGAGAACTGGTGCATACAAAGCGCCATCGACGCTGGCAGCCACCGGTTCAAATAATTGTCAAGTTGTGAACATGCGGTTAGACCCTTGAGAACACTGGACGAACTGCACCCGTTCATAATAGGTGATTTACGTCATCATATTTGTGTTCATCACTTTCGTAATATCACAACTACTCAAACACGCTTTACTAAATCTACGCTGAATTCGGGAACTGAACCACCGACCTCCACGATACAAGTCCGACGCCTTTGTGTAACATTTTTATTTATTTAATTTATGTATTTTGGTTTATTCTTGTTTAATAAATAAATATAAAATAAATAGGTAGGTAGTATAATAATATATTGTACTTACATATACAGTAGTCATCGTGGCAGAGTGAGTTAGAGCGCTAGGCATTGCACGCATTCAATTCCCAGCGGGGCAGGAATTTTGCTGCTCTGAACTTGGAAGTTCGCGGTCCACTCATACCTCGTGAGGAAAAATGAGTAGTTACTTGTATGAGTATGAGTAACGACCAGTGGCGGCATTATTAGAGTAAAAAGAAATTAATTTAATAGAATAATTTTAAATGTGAAGGAGGCTCTTAGTAATGCTGCGCTACCCACAAAAAATGTGAAGAGGCCTTGTGCTTCACCACAAGAAAATCATACATACATTGTACCCACATACACATACGCAACCTACTACCTACTCAACAATCGAATGGTGTGCTTACATTATCACCTATAGTTTACATCGACCAAAGACCAAATCGGAAATTCTTGTACAAAGTTTGTGAACAGTACCTTAACCTTAGTGCTATTGAACGCAACTAATCAACAACAATTAATTAATAAACATTTCAATAATGAATCATTAACTTTTTAAACCTCATACGAAAATTTTCCGATACATTAACACTACGTAAGTTGCAATTGAAATTTAAATAATATTATTGGATATATTTCTTTACGTCAGTTTTTTATAAAGTCATTTGAAATTTCATAATTATAATATTTGTAAATATTTTTGCTAAGTAATTATAGAAAAATCATCGATTCGGTTTAGTTTTGAGATTTTTATTAGAATAACCATTTTCAGTAGTTATTTATTATAAAAAGTCATTGGATATACGAAACAAATATCCATATAACTCGGTGAACTTAAAGATCCCACTTAAAATCCTTTATAAGTGACACATTATATAAATAAATAAACCTTTATTTGGAATTTATTATTAGATGCAAAATTACAATTAAAAAATAAATAACTTAAATAGTTTTCCAATTTAGCGTGTTGCTGAGGGTACATAGGTAATTATCTTAATAATTATCAAGACGTCTTTTAAATTAATAAGTTAATCTTGAACATTCATGCTAGTGTGACATTGTGACATCCACACAAAAGTGACAGACATCCACACACCATCCATATATTTCGTCCAACGGTCATCCATCCACAAGTGTCGTCCATACAAGTGGTCCCTACACCATCCAGAAGACTGTCTTGTCCATACAAGTGGTCTCCACACCATTCAGAAGACTGTCTCGTAAATACAAGTGGTCCCCACACAATCCAGAAGATTGTCCGCCATATTTAAATACGAAACAAGTACTTTTCTCTTCAGTGGCGAAGAGGAGAGGTGCCTGTTTTGTATTTAAATAATCCCCCACCCCCTTCGGCGGCTTTTGTCGACATTTTCAAGAGATTCGGCGTGAAAAGAGAGGTAAGTGAAAATTGGTACACAGAAAGCATGAATAGCTCAGTTCTCGCTTGCCATGCGGAAGGTCCCGGGTTCGAACCCCCGCGCCGACAAAAAAATTGTTCTTTCCCTGAGCGCATGTTTAAAAAAAGTAAATATCTACTCACCCTCTACCTTATTCCATATTTTTAACATGTCTACAGTCTACGTATTTTTACACTATCAAGGACCTCTAATCAGCATCTCACTCAATTTTCGAAATTTTTGACCTTCATCCTTCGCTTCTCCTGTGTTCTTCATTTTCTACCACCTAACCCTCCAAGTCTTATTATTATGTGGTCACAAACTCAAATTAAGGAGGAAAAATTCATGCACTGGGTGGGATTCAAACCAACAGATGCCTACTCTACCTACCTCTGGATTAACAGACTAGCACGTAAACCACTTGATTATATCAGTGCACCTGTTTTCGTTTTTATTTATAAATAAATGTGCTCTTGAGTAATTAGTTCCTATACATTTGACAAAGACTCTATATCATACAGGAAAACAGGTTGCAGGAACCTTACTTATCTTTTAACCGGCTCAAACTTATTGTACCTATAGCAAATTTCCGTCATGAATGTATGTTCGTATGTCGTGTGCATAATATATGCAGGTGAAGATTGCTATCTTGAAAGTCCAATGTGGAGAAAAACAAACACAGCACCTAAACGCACCTATAGTCTGTCCTGGTAGCTCAGTGGTAAAGGTGGCACTCTGTGCATCTAGAGTCAAATCTAGAGATTCCAGATGTCGTGCTGGGTTCGAAACCCAGTCGGGACATGACAAGTTATCCTCCCATTTTTGTGGGATTTTTAACACATAATAATGTGTCTTACTGCTGGAATAATGGTATTTTAATTGTCCTATTCGGGCAGTATAAATGAGGCGATATTATTATATTCTTTTCTCACTTTCCACTTTCATTTCATAGTCACTTTTAGACGCCACGCTCTTTCTAGTGCATTGTTTTTAGCAACGCGAAGGGGTTAAATGAAGGTGTGTTAATCACTGACATGTGAAATTGCTCAAACTCGCCTTACTAAATCATCCAAGCTTGGGACTCAAACCATAGACCTCCAGATTTCAAATCCTTCCACCTTAACCATTAACGGAGTTCTTAACTTCTTGCGAAATACAGAGTATAAAAGAAGATAGCCCCTCAGTGGCTGGACTTGTACCCTGGAGGTCGATGGTTCCATTTCCAAACTAAGCAAAGATTTAGTAAAGCGAGTTTGAGTAGTTGTGATATCACGAAGGTGATTAACACAGATATCAAGCTCGCCGGGAGGCGAGCAAGAACACGCGCCACACTCTACGAAACAGAGTTTGTATATTATGTACTTTGATTCTTCTTTTATTCTGTCTTATCCCGCTTAGGCAGGGTCGACGTTGTTCAACCTCATGGTTGAGGTTGGTTGGTTTAGCACATTCTTACGGCTGGATGCCCTTCCTAACGCCAGCGATTCTATTTGATTTAACGTCCTGGATACCCTCCATTCGCTGGGAATCGTACCAGCTACCCACATTAACCTCATCCAGCCTGGGTAGGGCCGAAAATGTATTTTTTTGTAGATTTCCGGTTGTATGTACTTTGATTATCACTTACAAATGAAGATAAATCTCTGTTGTTTGAGTTCTGCAGATTTTGTTACACCCTGTATGAGATAATGTGGACCAAGCCTTTGATTGTTCTCTTATCATAGTTCTGTTCTACGTATGGCTACGTCTGGGTATGATGTAATCAGGAAATCAATTACGGAATAAGCCGACTGGGTTTTTTTTTTCTCCAATTTTCACATCCATTACACCAGGCGCGGCCGGTGCTAAGGAGTTGCGAAACTGCAGCACCCCCAGACGAAAAAGAGTAGAGAGGATTTTCTCAAATTGGGCTCACACACAGTAAAAACCATCACACATTTCTAGAATAATTAATGAATAATTATTATGATTGGCATGGTAAACATGTAAACAACTCAATCTCTGTAGATACTGAAAAAGCGACTCTACAAATCCTAAAATCCGGTTCATGTGGCAGCACCCCCAAAACATTTTCCCACCGGCCGCGCCTGCATTGCCCTATCAATTAATTAACCGTGAGGGTTTTTCTGTTTTAACTTGCATACTGGACGATTTGTCTTTCGTTTGTCTGTCGGTCTGTGTGTATGTCTGTCTGTTTGTTCCGCGATAACTCCCGACCGGATTCTCCCGACCGTTATGACTACACCAAAGAGCGCGATTAGCTCGGTGGTTAAGCAGTTAAGCACTCGCTTGCCATGCGGAAGGTCCCGGTTCGATCCCCGTGCCGACAAAAATTTGTATTCTTAATGTGGTTACAATTGTTTGTAAGGGATACCTTCCGGTGCGCTCGTGTTGACCCAGCACCTAAATGGGAAGTATTGTGTCACTTATCGCCTCTTCAGAGGGGAGGAATACAACGGAATGGGCAGGCTACAACACAGACCACAAGCGTCTACTGTAGCTCTTGTTTCATGGCTACAAAATAGAAAAAGCTGTGAAACACTGATCTTTAAAAAAAAAAACCAAAACCAAACTTTGTAACCGTGTTTTGTAAAATAATGAAGGGGGTTCTACTGAAGATACCTACTGCGTAAGATTTTTACTTCCGAGAAATTTCTAATATTAGAAATCGGAAGTATTGTGTTCGTTTTTGTAAAAAAAAATATTTTTTTGCTCCGATTTCAATTTTTTTCATATTTCTGGACGTTTCATAACCTCCTGAGCAAATTTGGTTTTGTGTCGGTCTGTTTAACAGACCGACGTTAAAACGATTCCTTGTAACGCGCAAATCTCGGAAACTACTCGACCGATTTTGATGAAATTTTGCACACATCTAGGAGACATTTTGTAGATGGTCCCATTTTAAATTCATTGAATTCGTACTAGCGGTTCTGGGTGAAAGAGACCATGCGCCTGACCACTAACTTTTTACTTAAATGCTTATATCTCGTGAACGGTACACCCGATTTTGATGAAATTTTGTATGTATATGCATAATATTAATTTACACAGGCTTTTTATATTTACTTTTTAATTAATTATAATTTGACTCTTATATTTAAGAAAATCCGAAATTTTGGACAAAAAAGTCAAAAAATAAGGACCACGACTTGCCGATACAGAATTTTTTGTGGAATTTATAATGTAGAAAAAACGGTTTTCCACCATTTAAAACAAATTTGAAGAAAATCGGTTGAGCCGTTTTGGAGATACAAGTAATTTACCATAAAATCTCAAAATTCACACTTGTACACAATGTGAAACAATCACGAGGAAGTATTGTGTCCATAATTGGCAGTTTTTTTTTTATTTTGCGTCAGAAATTACATCACTCTCCCCTATTTTGCTAGTTTACAAAATTACAAATACCGTCTTAGTCCTTTTATGGATGTGCACATCAGTTATTATTGCCTCATTATTTATACATAGCCTCATCTATGTAATATAAATAATTATTAAATATATTGTGCTGAAATCAGTTGGATGCTTTTTTAGGGAGTGGAACCTGTTATATCTACGCAGACGAAAGGACGTTTGATATTGATTTTTTACTGGGGGACTTTTATTTATTATTGAGGTTCTTCTATTTTTTAAATCTCCAAAGAAAGTTATGTATATGTGTATTGAATTCTGTATTCGATAATATTGAACACTTGAACAGGACACTCAAGGCTAAATTTATAGACAAAATCAAGATAACACTGTAGCCTTTACATATACCAGATAATACTCCAGTGCCGAAAAACAAATGACTCCCGACTACGAATGACTGATAACAGCCATTTCAAATACCCCGAAAAGACAACTATACTTTTAAGTTTCCCGAATTAATGTATCACACGATTTCGGGATCTCCTACGTCTTCGGAGGATAGGTTTTTTAGTGGGTAAAAATCCCACACCCCAGGGAGTGAGGTGGCTGGGTGTCTTTAGAAGATTTTCCTATCCTCAAAAAAAGTCCCCAATAATACAGGCGCTTGATGTATCTAACAACACTAATGACAGACCAATATTATCATTTTATAATATAAATACCCAATGTAATCCGTCGTTATTGCCTCACACGACACACAGAATCCTTCGGTTTCTGTTATCCGTGATGAGGTGTAGACGACTATAAAAAAAAAATAACAAGTTTCGGACTGAAGCATTAGTTTCTCCATTTAAAACAATACGCAAAATCTAGACTTAAGTCCACAGAGTTATCACAAAAACGTGTTTGTGATATTTCCAGCCTTAATAACTATTTTAATCCCCACAATGAAAGTTCTGTCTTGAATAAGACAAATTGTGACTCCAGTCAAACTCTAGGTATATTCATTTTACAAAATCATGACGTAGCCGAGATATGATTGTTAAGAGAATTTTTATTTAAAAAATAATATAAAAAATCCTTATGTTGAGCGTCCTTTAAAACTTACGTGTTTGGAGGGAACAGAATTTTCTTCGAAAAGTCTGCCCCTTGAACTCGGGATCATTGGACTACGGGGGCTTTAAAACTTAGGTTTCTGATTTTGTTAATCAATTCCGCTTTTGATTTTTCACATGTTCATTGTGTCTGTTGTTGCTGATAAAGTTGTTGTTGTTTTTCTGTTTTAATAAATTTTATAGAATGCTATCATAGTGATAACAGTGTCTGCCCATTATTCTGCTTTATCATAGGACGTCTACATATAATATGTTATGACTTTAGACAAGATGAATGATAATATGTATTGCCAAACATACACGCGAAATATTATTCGCGAATGAAACGAGAAACACGAGAATACCGCGAAATTTTGCGAATATCTCGAGATCAGTCATCAGTGTATGAGAAATCATCTCTTTAGAATATAATAATAATTCTGTGTCCATGAGATAGGTATTGATACCTAAATCACGGTGGTGAGAGGATTAAATGGACGCCCAGGTACAATGTCTAGGCTCCTTTCATGTCCATTGATGGTTTTACCCTCCATCCGCTAGGAATCGTACCAGCTACCCATATTAACCTCACCCAGCCTGGGTAGTGCCGGAAGCGTGTAATGCCTAGCGCGCTAACTTACTCTGCCACCGTGACTTCCAGAGGGTTACCTAGGAATGAGCAAACCACAACAAAGAACACAAGCGTCTAAATATCTATTTTATCTGCATAGCTGCAAAATATAATATTTGAGAAAGTTTGCTAGGCTTTGAACATTGAACAATGTGCTTGTGGAAAAGCTTGTGAAAATATATAAAAGATTATTATTATTTTGAAAAAAAAAGGCTGTGAAACACTCATTCTTAAATGTGAAGAACTCATCTTTATATATGAAATTATGAAAAACTCTCATTTTTTTTCTCATATGGTCCGTACTAGAACGGAGATTCTTAAGTCCATTCCGTATGGTCAATACTAGGATAGAACTGCGAGAATGTCGATAAACAAGTGGCAGACGACACGGATGGCCCTGAACCAAGAGTTGAAACACACATAAACCAGTCAAACACGCCCCGAAGAAGAGCCCTTATAGACAAGCTTATTGATGATGGTCGAGTCAGAGAAACTCTCATGTTCGAAACAACAATAGTTATCACAAATGACAACAGCGATGAAAACAACAACAACATGAAGAGAAACAGGAACAAGAACAATATTAGCATTAACATCAAACATTAACAATACAATATTAACAGTAGAAAACAACCAAAAACCAATTACATTAGTAGCCTAACGAAAATATCATGAAGAACAAGAAAATGGTAAAGATGAAGTGAAACAACCAGAAGGGTTGGGTGGAAGAGATTGCCATAAGCAATAACTCCGCCCTTTAGTTAGGACATAAGTTTCTATATATTTTTCTATTCTTTTTCATTTTTACTGTATAATATAAAGTGTTTCCATTTTTTTCATTGTTAAAATAATTATTTGTATTGTACATATGTCTATTTATATCTAATAAAGTGTTTACTAATAATAATAATAAAACCAACATCATCCACAAACAGATATAAGAATATCAGCAGCAGAACAAAAAATATCATGACAAGAAAATAGGAAAGATGAAGTAAAACAATCAGAAGACGAACATTAGCCACAAACAGATACAAGAATATCATCAGCAAAACAAAAATAACAACAAAAATAATTACAAGAACACACCCCATCACAAATTACAACAAGCTACATTAAGAACATCAGTATTATTGTTGTTCAAGTACATGTGGTTCAGGACGAGTCAACTAAAGTTGGTTGGTGACCATCACACCCCCCAGCTGTAACCATGCCGGTTACAACAACAACAACAATTCTATTAATAATATTTTTTTCAAGAAACACTACCGGGGTGACGTACCTTGACTTTTGACTCCTAAGAGACATAAAAACACAGGCAGAGAGCTCGATGGAATTAATATAAACTTCATTTCACAATTTTAAATATTAGAGATATGCCCAAATATTAAAATGATATCAACGCATCCAACGCAAGTGTAAATAAATTTTGTTAAACCTATTTGAACGATATAGTATTAAAGAATCTTTTGTCCCTCTAAATTCCTCTAAAATATAGTAGGTATAACCCGTGATTATAAATATAAAACCAGAAATGTTATCAGCTCAATTTCGAAAAAAGCGACCGAAAACAAAACTTTCTATACCTTAAAGGACTATAGGTAATGGAAAGTAACATGTATGTATCTACAGTTTTACCATTTCAGGGTTCTTTTCAAAATAACTAAACTCTGAAGCTAGTACTAATAATAATAATAATAATGATGATGTAGGCAATGAAGTAGTTAAGGTAGCTACTAAAGGTAACCTGGAGCAAAAATAAAGACCATTAAAATACACACGTTTCAGAAGACTCACAGGAAGATTTACTTGAAGAATATCGCAGACATTGTAAACAAGATGATATTTAATTTATGATAAAGTATGCCATTGGTGACGTCAGCCATGTTAAAGATGGTAAAATATTAGATGATATCTCAGAAGACACAAAAAGTTGTTTCTTGCTTCGATATCCCCTACATTTGCTGTTATTATGTCACAAATAGTGAGAATAAAGTTTAATAAAAATGGCTTGTTGAAATACTGGTTCTCTTCTTTGAAGTTACACGAAATGTTCAAAGAGTACTTTGTGCGCGACAAGTGAAGCTCAAACCCTCAGGATGTTGGCCATTCCAGATCTAAACCAATCTGAACGAGTCGGGTGAAATCGGTGTTGATACCAAGACCTCGTTCTAGAATACTTTCTCAATCTCATAATCCCTAAATGTCCCTTTCAACAGCACCCTGATTGCGTTCTTTGGGTAAACAACACTTCTGATTGGGTTCTTTGGGTAAACAACTCTTCTGATTGCGTTATTTGGGTAAACAACTCCTCTGATTGGGATCTTTGGGTAAAGAACACTTCTGATTGCGTTCTTTGGGTAAACAACTCCTCTGATTGGGTTCTTTGGGTAAACAACTCTTCTGATTGCGTTATTTGGGTAAACAACACTTCTGATTGCGTTCTTTGGGTAAACAACTCCTCTGATTGGGTTCTTTGGGTAAAGAACACTTCTGATTGCGTTCTTTGGGTAAACAACTCCTCTGTTGCTTACTGGGGTATACAATAAATGAAAATATAATGTAATTGCAAAAGTATCTAGGTACATTATGTATGTACGTACAAAAGTATCTAATATCATTCTATTTTATTTTTAAACCAAAAGGAATATATATTGGAATCATCTTATATTTGTCGTCTTGACCATAAAATGGACGTTGGATTTGGATCCAAGAGAAACTCAAGCGTCTTCTGACTGATTGCAATGTTCATTATTAAAAAGTGGTTTACGTCCCACAAGACAAACTCCAATTATCACACCGACCTTTAGTCGATATACGAGTATTGTGACTCCATAGACACAGTAGAGAGATAACCGGATTTTTTTCATTTTTTAAAGTTATAATATATTTGATTTAAAAATTCGTCTTTCTTTAGTGTGCTCAACACGGATGCAACATCTCCTCTTTGTACCACAAAACTACTCACTCTTTGTCATTGTCGTAAGCACTCCCTTGCACGTCTCTCTTTCGTTTCAAGCACCAGAGACTTGGATATAGAATTGAATACTCGTAGACCCAAGACAACTAGTGTAAAAGATCCGAAAGTTTTAACGGCGAAGACAGAGAGAATGAATTGGGAGTAGTGATAACCGGAATCAAGTCAAGTCCCGAGCATATTATCATGGTAGCTGTAAAAAAATATATTCATCAAATTTAATGATCAATATAAGCTATGGCTTGGTCAATAGGTCGGTGGACTTGAAATCTGGAGGTCGGTGGTTCAAATCACAAGTTGAGCATAAATTTAGCATAAGGTATCACTACTGTGATCAACACAAACATGAAAAAAAAAAAAAAAAATAATAATAATAATATATTGATCAAATAAATAGTTTACATTTCTCAAAAACCTGCTACCCACATTAATTTCACCCAGCTCGGGTCGGGCCGGAATGCCAGCATCACAAAGTCTTCACCTCGCTGGCCGTTGCTTAACTTCGGTGATCCGACGAGAACCGGTGCATTCATCGACGCTTGTTCTAGGTGTGTGGATATTCTCTAAGAAGCAATGGTATCAGTGAGATTAACTTGGGTTCGAGAAATTTCAGAAATTTCTTGCTGCGGAGCGTACAAGTTTTAGGTATATAGGTATATATTCAAACTATATATAATCAAAATAAATATATACAATCTAGTACTTGAGTAAGTATAACCAGTTTGAGAGACTTTAGACCAGAGGACATTAGCAGCAAGCTTTAGGAATCTTGTGGCGGCCTGCCAAATGAATTTGAATAAAATGGCAATTTGTTGACTAGATTTTTTTTACTCTTTTTTTTTTTTTTTTTTATCCACGTACAGTTTGAACAGTATTTTTTATGCAATCAGATTTGGAATCAATTTTTTTTTTATGCTCGCCAAAATCGGACCGATGCGATGCAAGACTTGCGAATTTTTTTCGAAATGACAAACTTGTCTGCTCTCTCTCTCTCTCTCTTTCTCTCACTCCCTCTCTCTCTCTCTCTTCTCTCTCTCTCTCTCTCTCTCTCTCTCTCTCTCTCTCTCCCTCTCTATCTTTCTGGACGTTTCTCCAAGTATTTATTCTTTCTCTCTCTCTCTACTTTATATCTAGCCAGCATGGCGAAGGTTCGAATTTGAATGATGGTCACATTAGTCGCATGGTCGGCCATCCAAGTCCTAAAATCGTTGGACGTTACTTAGCTCCGACGGCAGAACTGGGTTTCGACGTGCTATCGATGTTGGCTATTAGAAAGTTTCTGTACACCAAAATTTTCGTCTCTTCTCACCCACACAAACCAGCACGATGGAGCTAGAAACCACCCAGGTCACTAAACATAACCACCAAACCCGCTATGCCTCCATTGGTAACCACATCAATTTCATACTACACCTGGTCTTTTATTTATACAGGACAAAAATAAGGTAGGTGACAGCTATTATTTTTATTACACACTTTATTAGATAAAAAGACATATTTATAGTACAAATAATTATTATAACAATTAAAAAACACTGCCAATTATGGACACAAAACTTCCTCGTGATTGCTTCACATTGTAAACACGTGCCAATTTTGAGATTTTATAGAAAATTACTTGTATCTCCAAAACGGCTCAACCGATTTTCTTCAAATTTGTTTTATATGGTAGAATATCATTTTTTCTACATTCTAGACTCTACAAAAAATTCTGTATCGGCAAGTCGTAGTCCTTATTTTTTTACTTTTTTGTCCAAAATTTCGGAATTTCTTAAATATCAGAGTTAAATTATAATTATTTTGAAAATAAATATAAATAACCTATGTAAAACAATTATATGCATATTCTTACAAAATTTCATAGAAATCGGGTGTATTGTTCACGAGATATAAGCGTTTAAGTAAAAAGTTAGTGGTCAGGCGCATGGTCTCTTTCACCTAGAACCGCTGGTATGAATTCGATGAATTTATAATGGGACCATCTACAAAATGTCTCCTAGATATGTGCAAAATTTCATTAAAATCGGTCGAGTAGTTTCCGAGATTTGCGCGTTACAAGGAATCGTTTTAACAGACCGACGGATCGACAGACCGACAGACCGACGGACCGACAGACGGACACAAAACCAAATTTACTCAGTAGGTTATGAAACGTCCAGAAATATGAAAAAAATTGAAATCGGAGCAAAAAAATATTTTTTTTTTAGAAAAACGAACACAATACTTCCGATTTCTAATATTAGAAATTTCTCGGAAGTAAAATGAAAACAATAGATACAACAAAAAGGAAAAATAATAGAAAAATATATATAAACATATGTCCTAACTAAATGGCGGGGTTATTGCTTATGGCAATCTCTTCCACCCAACAGTTCATCAATAAGTTACCTAGGATGAACAAAAAATAATTTCAAAGTAACGTTTTTGAAATCCTACAAATTTGATGCCAGAGAATGATGCCAAGTTAAAAAAATCTCTTGTCCCGGCTGGGTTTCAAAACCGCAACCTCTGGAATCTCTGGATTCACACAGTGCCGCCTTTACCACTGAACTACCGGGACAGACCGTTCATCTGAAATGACCTGGTGTCTTGAGGTCATTATCATTTGAATTAATTGAAATGACCCCAGAGGTTATTCATTTTATTCGGGTAACTTGGTTGATTCGTTAACCTGCGAATTCAATATGTGCCCCCCTAGAGATATTACTTCCGCTAAATTTCTAATATTAGAAATCGGAAGTATTGTGTTCGTTAATGTTAATTACTTCCGAGAAATTTCTAATATTAGAAATCGGAAGTATTGTGTTCGTTTTTGTAAAAAAAAATATTTTTTTGCTTCGATTTCAATTTTTTTCATATTTCTGGACGTTTCATAACCTCCTGAGCAAATTTGGTTTTGTGTCCGTCTGTCGGTCTGTCGGTCTGTCGGTCTGTCGGTCTGTCGGTCTGTCGGTCTGTCTGTCGGTCTGTTAAAACGATTCCTTGTAACGCGCAAATCTCGGAAACTACTCGACCGATTTTGATGAAATTTTGTACACATCTAGGAGACATTCTGTAGATGGTCCCATTTTAAATTCATCGAATTCGTACTAGCGGCTCTGGGTGAAAGAGACCATGCGCCTGACCACTAACTTTTTACTTAAATGCTTATATCTCGTGAACGGTACACCCGACTTTGATGAAAAATTGTGTGTATATGCATATTATTGTTTTGCACAGGCTTTTTATATTTTCTTTTTAATTTATTATAATTTGACTCTGATATTTAAGAAAATCCGAAATTTTGGACAATAAAGTCAAAAAATAGAAACCATGACTTGCCGATACAGAATTTTTTGTAGAATCTAGAATGTAGAAAAAACGATATTATACCATATAAAACAAGTTTGAAGAAAATCGGTTGAGCCGTTTTTGAGATACAAGTAATTTAGTATAAAAACTCAAAATTCGCACGTGTACACAATGTGAAACAATCACGAGGAAGTATTGTGTCCATAATTGGCAGTGTTTTTTTTTTTCTTCAATTTACGAAAAATTATCTAAGATTTTAGTCTTAGAATGTCTGCTGGTGTTGATTCTGAAATTTTTTATAAAAAAAAACTTAAACACCCTGTATATTAAATAGGTACCTTACCTTACGTGTTGCAGTTCGTGTTCGTCAGTGATCCATTCTGTTCCTATGTTCAGGTGCCGTCCACACACGTGCAACATAGTAGCAACAAAGATCAAAGATGTTTGGTAGAAAACCGACAGCCTCATGGATAATTTTTGAACATTCATGTTCGCGTTCAGAAGCCGTCCACACAGAGTGAATTCATGTTGCAGGAACATGTTGCACCTGTGTGGACCCAGCATTACACAAGTAGACACCCTGTATAGCTAATTAGGTACCTTACCTTACACAAGTGTACCAACGGGAACCTGTCTCTTATAGTAACCTCTTATCTGGACCGATTACCCACCCAAGGGGTGTTGGGCAACCTCATAATATCTGACCTACTCCAATCTGACATAAAGTGACGATCTGGCCAGTATATGAAAAAAAAAAAAAAAATAGATAAAAGTCTTATGCAAAAAAAATCGATTTACATAGGTAATAACATTTGGCATTGAGGGATAAAGAGCTCCCATACAGCAACTTTACATTTACTTAGTATGAGTGAATAATTAACCTTACTAGTTTTATCCTATAAAATATGAAGACACTTATTGATCAAGATACTAAGGTCGGTATAAAATAGTAACACCGCAAGTTATCATGTTACAAATGTACTTGCGACTACACCAAATTCGAACAACTCCTTCTAATGGTCGGTTCTACGAATCTTCAAAAACACGAAACATTAGTTCCAAAAGGATTCGTCAAATTAACTCTAGTGCAGTAAATCCAGGGTTTTGCTCGCCAAACCGAGGTAGCGTATTTTTTGTAATATTAAGGTAGCAAAAAAGAAAAGCGCCAAATTTCTGTATGTCGTTGCATTAAGACCGACTTTAGTTCCTTCAATGTTGGATTCGACTGCGTGTTTTTCAAGATTCGTAGAACCGACCATAAGCAGACCATAATATCTAACCCTCTAATGAAAACATATTTGACACTATGATATCACTGTGTGGGGTAATCGGACGGAGTTCAAATAAAATATACCTACCTATCCAGGTGTTATTTTCTTCAGAATAAATTATAAATATTCATGTGATATAGGGAAATTGGTGGTTAGAACGGTGATTATAGGCAGGTGGGTAATAATAATTAGGTAATAATAATATCGCCTTATTTACACTGTCCGATTAGGACTATTAAAATCCCATTATTCCAGCAGTAAGCCCAAGACGTATTATTAGGTGGTAAAAATCCCAAATGGGAGGATAACTTGTCTTGTCCCGGCTGGGTTTCGAACCCACGACCTGTGGTATCTCTGGATTCACAGAGTACCGCCTTTACCACTGAGCTACTGAGACATACTGTTCTTCTTCTTTCAGTTTTCTTTTCCCAAACCTACTTGGGGTCGGCATTGCTCAACCTCTCCCTCATGGTTGGGGTTGGTTGGATGAATTATAATAATAATTTTGAATTATAATAAAAAACCAAATGTTTTCAATAATATTCATAGCTAAAATTTCCGCTAAGTACAGCAATAACCCCGCCGTTTAGTTAGGACATAATTATATTATGTGTATATTTTTTTATTTTTTCTTCATGTTTATCTTTTTTACTTTTCTTATATTGTATATTAATTTGTAATTATCTGTGTTGTATATATGTCCAATGTCCATATTAATAAAGTGTTATATAATAATTTGTACTTTTCGGGATTGGTTCTGGTTTCCTTACGCCTGGATGGCTTTCCTAACACCAACCCTGTTAAGGTCACCAACAGTTTGCAGTTGTTTTAATAATTGATTTTAATTTTAATACCTAATTGATTGATTTTAATTAATTGATTTTAAAGTTGTTGACCCAGCACCTAATTGGAAAGTCGGTATTGTGTCACTTCTCGCCCATCAGAGGGGAGGTATACTACGGGATGGTTATCAAAAATACATAGGGCACAAGAATAAGAAAGAAAGAAAAAATCCTGATTCATTAATTCAAATATTCTGATTGTATTCTAATACCTAATTTGACCAAGACCTGGTTGTAAGGTTTCATTGGAAAAACTTCACAATTAACACTGTGGCCTCAATGAGATCTATTGTGACAATAATATTAACATTATTTGTGGAAGATAACCACTAGGTTAATGCTCAAAGCATTTTCTATCACCTAATCCTCAGAGTTTTATTTTTATGTGGTCGCAAATTCAAATTAATGGGGAAAAAATTATGCACTGGGTGGGATTCGAACCAACGGATCCCTACGCTAACTGGATTACCAAACTAATGCGTTAATAATAATAATAATAATAATAATAATAATAATAATAATAATAATAATAATAATAATAATATAGCCCTCTGTCACCCCTATGGAGCATGGGCCTCCCCTTGTAAGGGGGGTATTGGTATTTGGTATTGTACCCTATACGTTTTCATACAGTATTTCTTATTTGCCTGTTATATGTTTGTTTTGTTGAATTTTACGTTATCAGTTCCTTATATTGAGGCGATCTCCTACTTTTATTTCATTTATTTATTATTATTAAATGAAAAAAAAAAACGTTAAAAACAAATAGGACGTTAAAACCAAATAGAATCGTTGGCGTTAGGAAGGGCATCCAGCCATAAAAAACGTGCTCCACCCTACCAACCTCAACCATGAGGTTGAACAATGCCGACCCCAAAAGCAACATAAGCTAATATGGGATAAAGGCAAGGGAGATATATTTATTATTATTATTATTTTTAATGATATTTTACAAAAAAAATATCATTCAAATAACAAATTTTCTTTTTCTTACCTCTGTTACAGACGGTTCACAATGTTCTCCGGTACCACAAGGCAACTTCTGGCTGGAATGTCAGGTAAGTCCCAAACATCAGTAGAAATGTAAGTATATCAAATACATCTATGTTTTAGATGTATTTGATAATGGGCTGCTGTGATAATGGGATTTTTAGTTCTAACTGGGTAGAGTGGGTAGTATTAAACAATGCAATTATTAATAGTAATGTGTTTTATTTGTACATAAATACATAAGGTATATGATACAATGGTCAATATCAAAATCGGGTGTACCGTTCACGAGATATAAGCGTTTAAGTAAAAAGTTAGTGGTCAGGCGCATGGTCTCTTTCACCCAGAACCGCTAGATGAATTTAAAATGGGAGCATCTACAAAACGTCTCCTATATGAGTGCAAAATTTCATCAAAATCCATTGAGTAGTTTCCGAGATTTGCGCGTTACAAGGAATATTTTCAACAGACCGACAGACGGACACAAAACAAAAGTTTGTCAGGAGTTTATGAAACGTCCAGAAATATGAAAAAAAAAAAAAAAATGAAATCGGAGCACAAAAATATTTTTTTTTTCTACAAAAACGAACACATTACTTCCGATTTCTAATATTAGAAATTTCTCGGAAGTAATATAGACCTACAAAATTAAGAAAAAAACAATGATATCCACCACAAACTAACACTTTCAGTGTTAAAAAAAACTCCGTCAAGTAACATCACGTATTTGCTTTTTTCGTTACATAGCGGCTCTATCGGCGTTCTCCGTCGGCCAAACATTCGGCTGGTCTTCGCCTGTTCTCGATTATCTAGTCTCGCCCGATTCTCCAGTTCCCATGAGCCAGGATGAAAGCTCCTGGGTAGTTGCCAGCATGGAGTTCGGCTGCTGGGTGATCCCCTTCTTTGCCGGCATGCTTGCGGATAAGATCGGACGCAAATGGACGCTTCTCGGCACAGGTAAAGTGACTCTGGGTTTCTTTATTCTTGTGATGATGCGACAATTTTAGAGCAGAATTCATGGACAACATTGAGATTAGAAGTTTGGGCGTAAGCATTAGTTTCTCCAATTAAAACAATACGCAAAATCTAGACTTTGCATATTAATTTGAATTGTTGGCTTGTAAAACAACCAATTATAAATTTTCTACCCTTATAATAATAATAATACATATGATCCGCTCCTGGTGTAATACCCTTGAAAGGTAATAATTACCTTCCAAAGGAGAGAAAGTGGAAATAATAATAATAATAGTCTTTAGTGGAAGGTAACCACCAGGCGAGGTTAATGCTCAAAGCATTAACTAACCCTCAGAGTCTCATTATTATGTAGTCACAAACTCAAGTATTTGGATTTACCAAACTAGTGCGTTAATCACTTGACTACCAGTGCACGTTGTAGAATACATACCTAATTAAATTACTTACCTATCTCAATTCTGGTACCTAATACTTCACGGTCGCAGAGACTTTTGCCTGTTTTTTTTTTTTTTTTTTTGGTTTAACGTCGCTTTCAACTGCCATGGTCATATCACGACGGACTTTTGCCTGTCTTCTACAAAACTTATCCTACAAAACAAAACAGAAAATATAATATTGTTACATATTGAATGTCAAACAAGTTGAATTTAAAAACTTATTCAGCCTATTTTATTTTTACTTTCCTTATCCTATAATAAGGAAAGTATTGTATTCGTCGAAAATTTGACCTACCCAGTTTTTTATTACATAATGTTCTATTCTATTTGTATAAACAGAACATTCTATTATACTCCAGGTCCATTCTACGCTATCAGCTGGATGCTAGCAATCTACACCCGCAATGTATGGGGCTTGTACGCGGTCAGGATCATACAGGGTCTCTGTGTCGCCACCATCTTCGTCGTTTGTCCCATGTATCTGGGCGAAATCAGTGAGACGAAAATCCGGGGCGCCATCGGTACCCTGTTTCAGATTGCCATGTATCTGGGTGAGTTTCAATCTTCTTCTTCCACTTTGCCTTTTCCCAAACCTACTTGGGGTCGGCATTGTTCGACCGCATGGTTGAAGTTGAATGAATGGTTATGGTTTAAGATGAGTGGTTCACAGCCTTTTTTGTTTCGTAGCCATGAAACAGGAGCTACTTTAGACGATTGTGGTCTGTGTTGTAGCCTACCCATCCCGTAGTATGCCTCCCCTCTGATGGACGAGAAGTGACACAATACTTTCCATTTAGGTGGGACAACACGAGCGCATCGGAAGGTATCCCTCCCTTACTGTAACCAAATTTTGAATACAAATTTCTGTCGGCGCGGTGGTTCGAACTCGGGATCTTCTGCATGGCAAGCGAGTGCTTAACCACTGAGTTTACTGTTGGTACATAAGGTTTATCTAGTTGATCGACTGTCAGAACTTTGTCAGAAGTCATTAATTTCGCAACATTTTCATGCTTTCTTAAAATGTTGGCGTAGTTACCTTGCTATGCCAGCATGTGTAGACAGTACCATTAAAAAAAAAAAAAAAAAAAAAAAAAAAACAGATGCAAATGTTGAGAAATCTTAGTAACCTCTACTTCTGGTAACTTTCTGATCTTACATGTTTAGGTTGCCGCGTAAACATTCTAGTGCTAGCAGTACACTGTTGCCGAGGCACTCGGCATCGAGACCCCCCGAGGCGAGGGACCGCGAGACGTATCCGAGACTTGCACACGAGTGCTAGCCGAGCGTAGCCGAGGTGCACAAGTACAGTCTCGCGCTCGGCTGCCCTCGCCTTGTCTCGGCGAGAGTGTACTGGTAGCATGAGACGTACCCGAGACTTGCCTAGCCGAGGTGCACAAGTACACTCTCGCACTCGGCTGCCCTCGCCTTGCCTCGGCGAGATTGTACTGCATACATTACATGTTTAGCTTGCCGCGTGGCCATTCTCCCATCTGGGAGACTTGACTTCTGCCACCAATGTTGACATTCAGCTAATTAATTTATGATGATGACTATGACAGTATAACATACCTATTAATTAATATTGAACATTATGATATAATGAACATAATAATTTGGCAGAATACAGAGATCAATCGGTCAATTGAAACGAGAGTGCATTTTGAACAAGACATGACATGCATCATGCCCATGTAACATGCACTAATTATAACAACTAGAATATCTAGGAAGTGGTGATGTTGTGCATACAGTATGGCTGGGGGACTATAAACAGGGAGTAGACCAGCATTGGCTTGGTTCTGGGGGCCCTTGTCAATTATTAGCCTCCTTGTAAAGACAGTAGTAAAAGTGCTGAGTCATTTCTTCACTGTCTGGCTACCATCGTTCACGATGACACCACCCTATGATGGTGATACAATAAATTTTAATTAACACGTTCTTCATGAGAATGCTGATCTTTGTGATGAACTCGTGACTGGACATGAGACCTATGAGTTCATGAGCGTGCACATGCTGTGATCAATTAGAATGAGTGCATGTTTTATGAAATAGCGTTGTTACAATATAGTATAATGTATATCGCCTTAGTAATAATAATAATTCCGTGTCCGTGAGATAGGTATTGATATCTAAATCACGGTGGTGAGAGGATTAAATAGACGCCCAGATCTAATGTCTAGGCTCCTTTCATGTCCATTGATTCTATTATTTTGGTTTTAACGTCCTGACTTGAGGTAGACAGGACGGCGGTTTTACCCTCCATTCGCTGGGAATCGTACCAGCTAGCCACATTAACCTCACCCAGCCTGGGTAGGGCCGGCATTGCCAGCCTCACATGTTCAGAGACAACAGAATTTTCTGTGCAAAAAGTCTGCTCCAACCGGGAATCGAACTCAGGATCTCTGGACTACGGGCAGTAGTCACAACCGTTACGCCACGGAGGCTGGCGTAACGGTTTACGCCTTAGTTATACTACCCAGTCAATACTGATGTTCCGGCTGGGTTTCGAACCCGCTCTTTCTGAATTACCAAATCGACGACGCGACACCTTGACCGCTCAGCTACTCTGACAATTACTGAGTATTTATTGTAGCTGAGGTGTGTAGCGAGCTAGGCTTGCACCAAGGTACAATTTTATTTTATTTATTTACACTTTATTAATAGGACAAATTATATGCAACACAAATAATTACAAATTAAAAAATACAATACAATATAATAGAAGAAAAAATTAAAGAAAAAATAAATAAATATATACATAATATGTGTCCTAACTAAAGGGCGGGGTTGTTGCCTTTGGCAATCTCTTCCACCCAACCCTTTTTTTACCAGCAATTACCAGTACAATTAGATTTTTTTGTTTTCTACTTGGATGTTATATGGTCCACTCATACCTTGTGAGGAAAAATGAGTGGCTGCTTTGATGTGAGGTGCTACTAGTGGGGCAGTTATGACCATATAAAGTACTAGCGGGCTGTCGCCCGCTTTGCGGGCCGAGGCATGGCCGTGAAAGCAAAAAAATCCTTTTTCGCCAATGGTAGGTGTTATAGTGGGAATTTCGAAAAATCCCGTCTTATTGCACATCTAGACTATAAGACAAAGCTACCTACCAAATTTCAGCTTCCTAGGACTTACGGTTTGGGCTGTAGAGCGATGATCAGTCAGTGAGTGGTCAGTCAGTCAGTGACTTTGACATTTATATATTAAGATTAGGATTGTAAGATATGGAAAAGTCTTATAATTCTGCTTTACGCACGAAAATTGTGATATAATAAGACTGAGAAACGCATTTATATTATTTTACCAGTTGTTCCGCTACGCAGTGACTACGCAGAAACTCAAGTGCCTACCTCAACTATTTTGTAGTAGCAAAAAGCAATTTAATTTCCAGATAAATCCAGTTGCATATTATCTAAAGCTAGGAATTAGAAGAGTCTTAGTTATTTTATCTCGTAAGATTGTTAGGGTATATAAATCTATTTATTTATTTAAAACAAAAGAATAGGTATTATAACAGGAGAGTAGGCTGAGATTGTTCGGACATATAGAGTGTGAAGAGAGGAAAACTATGTATGTATGATTTTATTCGTGGTGCAGCACAAGGCCTCTTCACAATTTTTGTGGGTAGCGCAGCATTACGAAGAGCCTCCTTTACATTTCGAATTATTCTATTATATTAATTTCTTTTTACTCTGGTAATGCCGCCACTGGTCGTTACTCATACAAGTAACTACTCATTTTTCCTCACGAGGTATGAGTGCACCCCAAACATCCAAGTACAGAGCAGAAAAATTCCTGCTCCGCTGGGAATCGATCCCAGGTCACCATGCGTGCAATGCCTAGCGCGCTAACTCACTCTGCCATGGTGACTACAAGAGAGGAAAACTATGTGAGTACGAGAATACAAGGACTTCAAATAGGCGGTAAAAGAAAGAGAGGAAGACCAAAGATGAGATGGAGAGACAAAGTTGAAGAAGACCTAAGAGAGAAAAACTGGAGAAAAGAGGACGCGCTAAATACACTTGAGAGCAGCAAAAGCGAATCAAACTTTTTCCTCCACCAAATCTGCGATATCTTCGAAATTACTATTTCTATTGAGTCGTAAGATATTTCAAAATGTTGGAAATTTTGTTTTCTACAATTTCATAATTTGATTGTTTAAAAAAAACCTACCAGAAGCCGTCAAAATTACATTTTACTACAGGATGTCCAAAAAGAAGAAAAACATGATTTTTTTATTTTTAACAAAAGACGTTCTAACCTGAGAAATCAACAAAATTCATTCATAACAATGGTAAATCAGTATTCTGTGTTGCCTCCCCGAGCTTTGATCACAGCATTCATTCGATTTGGTATTGACTGGATCAAAGTAACCACAATTTATTGGGGCAACCTCTCCCATTCTTCGGTGAGGGCGATCTTGAGCTCTGCTACAGTCTGGGGAACCGGTATTCTGCCTCGAACACTTCGTTTGAGTTGGTCCCACAGATTTTCAATCGGATTGAGGTCGGCACTAAGAGAGGGCTAGTCCAAAGTGTCAATATTCTCCTCAACCAAGAACTCCCGTACACAGTTACCCGCATGTGGGCGGGCATTGTCGTGCATGAGGAGGAACTGGTGGCCTATAATTTGAGCTAGTGGAACCACATGGGTCTGCAGGATGTTATCAATGTATCGCTGACTGTTCAGGCCACCTCCCGCACCGCATGTGATGAAAACCAATTCAGTCTTTCTTTCAGGTGAAATCCCACCCCACACCATACAGGAACCACCGCCGAAACTGACAGTTTCTGTGATGCATTACTCAGCATACCTTTCTCCCGCTCTTCGATGGACCTTTTTCCTTCTGTCATTACCAAACAAACACACCTGGCATTCATCAGTGAAGAGAACAGAGCGCCATTGCTCAGGTGTCCAATCCACTTGTTCTATGGCGAATCTGAGTCTCCTTTCCCTGTGCTCTTTGGAGAGTTTGGGTCCAGTTGAAGTTCTCTTTGGTTAAATGCTAGCTTCTTGAAGTCCTGCAGACCCATGTGGTTCTTCTTGATCAAATTATGGGCGACCAGTTCCTCCTCATGCACGACAATGCCCGCCAACATGCAGGTAACTGTGTACGGGAGTTCTTGGGTGAGGAGAATATTGACACTTTGGACTAGCCCTCTCTTAGTGCCGACCTCAATCCGATTGAAAATCTGTGGGACCAACTCAAACGAAGTGTTTGAGGCAGATTAACGGCTCCCCAGACTGTAGCAGAGCTCAAGATCGCCCTCACCGAAGAATGGGAGAGGTTGCCCCAATAAATTGTGGTTACTTTGATCCAGTCAATACCAAATCGAATGAATGCTGTGATCAAAGCTCGGGGAGACAACACAGAATACTGATTTACCATTGTTATGAATGAATTTTGTTGATTTCTCAGGTTAGAACGTATTTTGTTAAAAATAAAAAAATCATGTTTTTCTTCTTTTTGGACATCCTGTAGTAAAATGTAATTTTGACGGCTTCTGGTAAGTTTTTTTTAAACAATCAAATTATGAAATTGTAGAAAACAAAATTTCCAACATTTTGAGATATCTTACGACTCAATAGAAATAGTAATTTCGAAGATATCGCAGATTTGGTGGAGGAAAAAGTTTGATTCGCTTTTGCTGCTCTCAAGTGTAGAAAGATATGGAAGGAAAGGATTTATGGAATAAATGCCGACCCCAAGTAAGTTTGAGAAACAGGCAAATTGAAAGAAGAAGAAGAATGGGTATTATAATATTTATTATATATTTTTTATTAAATAAACGGGGAAATCCCCATTATACCTACAAATACAACAATAAATACAATACAATAAAAACAATTAATATAATATTTTTTTTTTTAACATGTTTATAACTAGTGATTCTTAATTAATTAACTTAAGTCTAGTGGCAGATTACGGCTCTTACTTAGAACACACAGAGCAATAAATCTGATGTGAGATATATTTTGTCAACACGACGAGTGGTTTATCATCAAACACCTCGGCCGAGGTGTGAATAACGCCTATACAAAGAAATAGACAGCGCGGCAGAGTGTAAGGTATAGAATATAGATACCTATAGACTTACTCTAAATTACTTGGGTGCTTTTATGAATAATCAAATTAAACAGGGGGATAAATCACTAATCAGCTGATTTGTGTTGTTGGTGAGTTTGTCAATGACTAGCTAAAGCCCGGCAATTTGTCGCCGTTGGGGATTTTGTCCTTAGCTGGCGCCTATTTCGATTTTCTTTTTTAAATCCTTAATACTTTCTTAGTAAGTACGTATAAGTTCATTGATTCCAAAAGGATACTCTGTACCGAATTGGGAGTCATTTGGTACAACCGTTTCGGAGTTATTATTATTCAACAATTTTGATCAATCTTTATTTACATTTTTTTACATACAGGTATAGGGAAAAGGTATAATTAATGAAAGGTAAACAAAGTTTGATCAAGGGTGGTGATAATGCCTTTGGCATTCTCTTCGGAGTTCTGTCTATTACTATGAGTTTATGTAAATGGATTTTATATGTATATTAAGATAAGGTTATTATTAAGATAAGGCAATAAACCCTTCGTTCTTTTTTTCGACTTTTTCACGAACTGCCTTCGTTTGTTTCCGCCCCCAGGTATCCTCTACTCGTACATTCTCGGCACACTGCTATCCTACGAGAATTACCAGGTCGCTAACCTCGCCATCGCCATTTTGTTTATGGCGACCTTCGCTTTTGTACCGGAGTCTCCCTGCTACTACATCAAGAAAGGTGAGTCACTGTAATATATCAACACGATGAGGTTTTTTTTGGGGGATATCATATTTTTTGTTGTTGTGAAAGTGATAATATTGAATTCGAAATAGCACAGGAAAAAAGAAAAAAATCATGAACTCCTATTACAAAATTGACAACCAATATCTTCTTTTGTGTGACCTTTGCCTTTGTACACCGGAATTTTCCCTGCTTCTATTCCAAGAAAAGTAAGTAACGTTTAGCGCAGAAGACTTTTGATTCCTATACAGGGTGGGGCAAAAGTCTGGAAACCCCTGAATAACTTTCGAATGGCTTCTTCGGTAAAATTAAAATTTTGTAAGGTAAAATGGGCTAATAAGACCTTCTTTTAGAGTCGGGTCGATTTTTGTTACCGGCCCCCATGTCAGGGCCAGGGGGCCAACTCCATTTTTTTAAATACGAACCCCCACTTTGCGATACATTTTTGAAAAGGTCTTCAAATAAGAAATACATTGGTGAAAATTTTATTTTTTTAATATGAACTGTTTGCAAATGGCGTCCAACTTTGTGTATGCAATAAAGTCTGGAACCCCCTGAATATCTTTTCAAAGGGCTTTCTGAGTAAATTTAAAATTGTGCACGGTAAGTCGGGGTAATTAGACCTTTCCAAAAATGTATCGCAAGGTAGGGTTTCGTATTTAAAAAAATGAAGTTGGCCTCCCTGGCCCCGATATGGGGGCCGGTAAAAAAAAATCGGTCCCATTTTAATATAAGGTCTAATTACCCAGGATTACCGTACACAATTTTAAATTTACTGAGAAAGCCCTTTCGAAAGATATTCAAGGGTTTCCAGACTTTACTGCATACACAAAGTTGGACGCCATTTGCAAACATTTAATATTTAAAAAATAAAATTTGCACCAATGTATTTCTTATTTAAAGACCTTCTCAAAAATGTATCGCAAGGTGGGGGTTCGTATTTAAAAAAATGAAGTTGGCCCCCCTGGCCCCGACATGGGTGCCGGTAACAAAAATCGACCCCACTCTAAAAGAAGGTCCTATTAGCCCGGTTTACCGTACAAAATTTTAATTTTTACGGAAGAAGCCATTCGAAAGTTATTCAGGGGTTTCCAGACTTTTGCCCCACCCTGTATATCTTTGAGAATTTTTTTTATTTATACAATCCATGGTTTATTATTTAGTTATTTTTAAAAGGTAGTTATAAGTTAGAAACCAGATCTATTAATGAAAAGGTATGCCTACTACAATAGAAAATTTTGCTATACCTCTGTTGACTTAACTCCAGATTTTGCTTATTGTTTTAAATGAGGGACAGGTTTTTTAAATTTCGCCTCATGTCGTATGTAGGTAGGATAAAAAATAAGTGCCCATTTCATTACTACATAATTATTGTAATTATTTTATTTGTCTTTGTCAGGCCGAGATGAGAAGGGTCTGGAGAGTCTGCAGTGGTTTCGCGCACAACAAGACGAAAAAGCAATTTTCGAAGAGTTCGATCTGCTAAAGACCACCATCAACAGTGAAAACACAGAGAAAGCCAGCATTCTGAGTATTGTCTCCGACTATTCCAATCTGAGATGCATCCTTCTATTACAAGGTACATTTCTGGCGTTTTATTACCACGATAAGTTTTTTTGGGGGACATCAGGTTTTTTTTGTGAAAAAATATGTTATCTATTGATATGCATTTTGTTTTAAAAGCAACGTGTGTATATGTCTATGTATCTGTAATTCTGAATGTATGTGTTACCAGCCTCCGCGGAGTAACGGTTATGACTACTGCCCATAGTCCAGAGGTCTCAAGTTCGACTTCCAGTTGGGACAGACTTTTCGAAGAAAATTCTGTTCCCTCCAAACACGTGAGGCTGGCATTTCCGGCCCTACCCAGGCTGGGTGAGGTTAATGTGGGTAGCTGGTACGATTCCCAGTGAATGGAGGCTAAAACCCCCGTCTTGATTATCCATCTCAAATCAGTACGTTAAAACCGAATAGAATTAATTGGTCACAATAGATCTAAGGAGGTCGCAGTGTAAATTGTGAGGGTTTCACTGAAAGCCCTGCAACCAGGTCAGATAATAATAATGTATGTGTTTGTGTGGATATATTCAGGATTTGTGTATGATTTCAAGAAATGTTTTTACTGTTTAAAAATTCTCAGGAGTTCTTCTGTTCCGCACCACCACCCACGTCCAGACCATCATGGCCTACGCGTCCACCACTTTCGGCTCTGGCGTCACCTTCATTCCCGCCAATCACATTTCCATTCTGTTCGCCATCATTCTGATGCTCAGCATTCTCCCGGCCACCTACCTTGTGGACAAGGCGGGACGAAAAGTTCTGCTCATCATTTCCACGGGTGAGTTTTGACATCATCATATCATAGGGTGGCGTCATCGTGAACGATGGTAGCTAGACAGCACGATGGTAGCTAGACTCAGCACTTCTACAGCTGTCTTTACAAGGAGGCTAATAATTGACAAGGGCCCCCAGAACCAAGCCAATGCTGGTCTACTCCCTGTTTATAGTCCCCCAGCCAGACTGCTGGTCTACTCGCTTTTATAGTCCCCCAGCAAGACTGCTGGTCTACTCCCTGTTTATAGTCCCCCAGCTAGACTGCTGGTCTACTCGTTGTTTATAGTCCCCCAGCCAGACTGCTGGTCTACTCCCTGTTTATAGTACCCCAGCCAGACTGCTGGTCTACTGCCTGTTTATAGTCCCCGAGCCAGCCAGACCAGAGTTTTGACAAGAGACACAAAAAAGAGATGTATTTGGGTCGGGATAGAAGGACTGGGTGGAAGAGATTGCCATAGGCAATAACCCCACCCTCTAGTTAAGACATTTGTATAAATTTTATCGATACGTATGTTGTTTTTTTTATCTCTTTTTTCCTGTTTATATTTATACCTTCTGTCAATTTTTACCTACCATTATTTGTTTGTACATATTTCCTTCTAATAAAGAGTTTCATAATAATAATAATAATGTATTTTTTAAATGATTTTTTTCTCATATTTTTGATAATCAAAATGTTTTCGCCAAAAACACCAAAAGGCAACGTTAGTCGTCAAGAAAACTTTTTTTATGAATAAGCCAAGGAAAACTCATAACATACCTAGGTAAGTCTCATTTATAATAAACCCGTCACATAAAATCGGACATCTTGTGTAGCTGGAACACTTTGAGAAAATGTAGAAAATGCTTTGAACATTAAACTCGCCTGGTGGTTACCTTCCACTAAAGAGTATTATTATTATTATTATTATTATGTTTAATCATCACTTTATATCAAAGTAATCAAAGGTTCAGTACATCATAAATATGGGAAACAAGTTCAACATAATATGCATAAGTATAAAAACAGTGACAATCGGTTACAGTACAATGGAATGATCTTCACTCGTTATTATTATTATTATTACTAGCGGGTTGTCGCCCGCTTTGCGGGCCGAGGCATGGCCCGCAAGCAAAGCAAAAAATCCCTTTTCGCCAATGGCAGGTGTTGTAGTGGGAATTTTGAAAATTTTTAGACTATAAGACAAAGCTACCTACCAAATTTCAGCTGCCAGCGTCAATGGTATGTTGAATACACCGGTTTCCTTCAGAACACCGAAGTTAAGCGACATCCAGCGAGGTTAAGACTTGGATGGGTGACCATTCAAATTCTAATTCTCGTGACGCTGGCTTTTCCCGGCCCCACTCAGGCTGGGTGAGGTCAATGTGAGTAGCAGGTTTGTGAGTTTCCTGCGAATGGAGGGTAAAACCCCCGTCGTGATATGACCATGACAGTTGAAAGCGACGTTAAACCCCAATTAAATAAATTTCAGCTTCCTAGTACTGGTAAGTTCGGAGAAACAGTGATGAGTCAGTCAGTGAGTGAAACTCCCTTTTATAAGTATAGATTACTATAGTATAACTTTTAATTATGTCCGTCAGGTGGCAGTGTCATCTTCTGCTTTGGACTCGATCTGATCCGATCATCTCGTGAGCCAACTCCTTTAGTGAACGACTCATTTTCACGAGTATAACTTTGAATTATTCCCACCAGGTGGCAGTGGCGTCTTCTAAATAAATAAATAAATAAGTAAATAAATAAATAAATAAATTAAAAAAAAAAAAAATAACTTTTAATTATTCCCGCCAGGTGGCAGTGGCGTCTTCTGCTTCGTGAGCTTCTATAAATAAATAAGTAAATAAATAAATAAATAAATAAACAACTTTGAATTATTCCCGCCAGGTGGCAGTGGCGTCTTCTGCTTCGTGAGCTTCTATAAATAAATAAATAAATAAGTAAATAAATAAATAAACAACTTTGAATTATTCCCGCCAGGTGGCAGTGGCGTCTTCTGCTTCGTCAGCTTCGTCTACTACTACTGCCACGAGCGGCTGGAGGCTGAGGTCCCCGTGGCGTACAGCTACGTCAACTTCGTCTCCATCTGTCTGATCGGCCTCTTCTACTCGCTCGGCCTCGGGTCCCTGTACTCGCCTCTCTGCTGCGAGTACTTTCCGTCCAATACGCGTGCGCAGAGCGGCGCCCTCCTCTCCTTCACTGGTGAGTACTTTCATTTACTTGCTATTCATCATAATCACATTTACTTGCTATTCATCATAGTCACATTTACTTGCTATTCATCATAATCACATTTACTTGCTATTCATCATAATCACATTTACCTATTGTGTAACTTCTCGTCTTACATAACGCCCTACAAAACTGTTGGCATAATGGGACTACCTGTCTTGCGCTGACAGTCTAAATAAAGCACTACTTATACTTTTACAACACAGACCACAAGCATCTACAATTCTACACGCTAGAGAAGCTGCTATTTCATAGTCACGAAATAAAAAAAGTCTGTAAAACACTCATCTTTTAGAAGAAAAAATAATATTCCATTTGCTCTCATGTTTGCTCTCATTTGCTCTCATTTCTTAGAAGCTTTAACTTAGGAAAAATAACTTTTTATGTTATCCTGTTACTAAATAAATAAATAAATTTAAAAAAAAAAAATGTCTGCCCTCAGGAACCACCCTGCAGATGGCGGGCTACAAGCTGTTCTACTTCATCCACAAGTCCTACGGCATGTGGGCGAACTTCCTCCTGGGCGCCGCTTTCTGTGCCGTGGGCGTCGTGTGGGCGTCCATCTACATTGTCGAGACCAAGGGCAAGAGCTTCGCTGAAATCCAGGCGCTCTTTGCCGACATGAGGCATGACAAGAAGTCGCAAGGAAAAGGAAAGGAAGGCGGTGGAGACGGCGGAAACAACAACGAACTGCCTGTGGTTCCGTGCTGACTAGGCCAGGAGCTGAGAGAGAGATTTTGAAATCAGAGATTTTTTTGTAAAAAAAATAGTGATATCTCCCAAAAAACACAAGACGTGTAAAAAAGTAAGCGTCGCAAGAGAGTAGTGGAGACGGAGGAAATAATAACGAACTGCCTGTGGTTTCGTGCTGACTAGGCCAGGAGCTGAGAGAGAGATTTTGAAATCAGAGATTTTTTTGTAAAAAAAATAGTGATAGGTATCTCCCAAAAAACACAAGACGTGTAAAAAAGTTAGCGTCGCAAGAAAAAAAGCAGTGGAGACGGCGGAAACAACAACGAACTGCCTGTGGTTCCGTGCTGACTAGGCCAGGAGCTGAGAGAGAGATTTTGAAATGAGAAAGAGAATTTTTTTTTTTTACAAAAAATAGTGATATCTCCCAAAAAACACAAGACGTGTAAAAAAGTAAGCGTCGCAAGAGAGTAGTGGAGACGGAGGAAATAATAACGAACTGCCTGTGGTTCCGTGCTGACTAGGCCAGGAGTTGAGAGAGAGATTTTGAAATGAGAGACTTTTTGTACAAAAAATAGTGATATCTCCCAAAAAAAAAAGATGCCGTGTATGAAGGAAAAGGTCGCCAAGAGAATGGTAGGAATGGTGGAAATAATAACGAGTTACATGTGATTCATCACATACTAGGAAAGGAACTGAGTGAAAGCTTTTAGGGAGAGAGAGATTTTTTATTAAACAAAAAAAAATGTGATATCTCACAAGAAACATGATGTGTAAGAAGTTGAAAGTAAAGCGAGAGAATGGAATGATAACTAGTTACATGTGGTTCCCTGTTGAGTAAGACAGCAGACGCTCATTCTAGAAAGCACTCTCACTCTCCAAATCTAACTTTCAGGTTCCAACCGTCACACAACGCACTCTGATTGGTTATTTCGTTTCATTTTAACAACCGGAGAGCGTTGTGTGACGGTTGGAAAAGAGATTTGGGGATTACATTACAAGTGCGAAAGTGCTTTCTGAAACGAGGGCCATTTCAGTGAGATCTCCCAATAAACACACTGAGTGAGATACGAGTCTATGAAATGAGAGTGTAGTTTACAAGAACCTAGAATGTATCTGAAATCGAGGAATTTGGGTGCGTGAAAATCCGTGAGATACGCGTATGAAAAGGATTATAGTGTAGTTTTTTATGAGCCTGACAAAGCTGACTTAATTTAAGTCAGCTGCCATTTTGAAATAAGATTTTTTTGTAGTGGTAATAATAATAACACTTTTTCGTGAAAAGTAACCTGACTTAATTTGAATCAGCCGCCATTTTAAAATAAGATTTTTTGTAAAAATAACAACACTCTTTAGTGGAAGGTAACCACCAGGCTAGGTTAATGCTCAAAGCATTTTCTACCACCTAACCCTCAGAGTCTTATTATTATGTGGTCACAAACTCAAATTAATGAGGAATACGCTACCTGGTTTACCAGACTATCGCGTTAACCACTTGACTACCAGAGCTCATTTTTCTTTTTTGAAACACAAAATGTCTTATTATTATGTGGTCACCAACTTAAATTTGTCAGCAAAAATCAATAAGTCTGATCAAATCAGTATCTACTCAAAGTATCTGTACTTCAATAAAGTAAAGATATATTTTTTTATTACTAATTTATAATTGATGTAGCTCAAAAATGTTTAAACCTAGAAGCTTGATTGTGTAATTTTAAGATGTAGTTAGTTACCTACATAATATGTCTTTTGTTGATTAACAATAGGCATAGTAATAATAATAACAGTAAGAAGGTAACCACCAGGCAAGGTGAATGCTCAAGCATTTTCTAAGACCTAACCCTGAGAGTCTTATTATTATGTGGTCAGAAACTCAAATTAATGAGGAAAAATTCATGCACTGGGTGGGATTCGAACCAACGGATCCCTACGCTACCATGATTACCAGACTAGCGGGTTAACTACTTGACTTCCAGTGCACTTTTGCTAGACTACTATAGTAAGTAGTCTAGTATGTGAGATAGAAAGAGAGAATTTTTTGTTGTTTGTATTATTTATACAAGAAGTTGGATCTTCATGAAGCCTATGCAATTTTTTAAGGGGAGAGAGAAATAGAAGTTTTTTGTGTAATACATTGAGCTCCATACTTATACTTAGTTCTTATCAGTGATATCATTCATGTCTTACAGGATGTTTTTTTTTCCATTTTTAAGTGAAAATAATGGTGTTGATTTAATCAAGGGTGCTGTTCAAGGGTTGACCCTAGGTCCCATTTTAATTGTTTGATACAAACTTGTTATATTCTTTCATAGGTGCGTTTCAACTTCTGATATAGATTAGTTTGATATTTAATTTTGTGTACATGTTACCCAAACTGTTTTTTTTTTTCGTAGGACTCTAGGTCTCACCTAACTGAACGCAACCTTGTCTGATCTACAATTTATCAGTCCCGGTAGCTCAGTGGTCAAGCGTCCGTCTGGTAATCCAGAGGTCGCGGGTTCGAAACCCAGCCAGGACGTGACACGTTATGCTCACGTTTGGAATTTTGACGTAATATTACTGTCTTCTTGGGCTTACTGCTAGAATAAATGAACTTATTAGTCCTACCCGGACAGTATACATAAGGTGTTCGACCTACTAAAAAACAGTTTGGCTGGTGACAGATTTATATTCTTTGACTGTGAATGCATTGTAAGTACGTTACTAGGGACAAGACAAATGTCCAGGCCTTGAGAGTGGATTTGTTAGAGCTACTGCTGAATTATTCATCCTCATACAGTAGTGATTCAATACTATCGTCGTTATAATTGTATACCGGGACTGTATAACAGAAGCTCCTATAAATCCATGGGCCAGATTATGAAACAGGATTAAAGTTATGTTAAGCCAGACACGCCTTCGAGTTTCAACCAATCACAGCGCACTATAGCCCGAGTTGAGGGACAGTTTAGCTTATTCTAATTTGAATCCTGATTTATAATTCGGCCCTAATATAGATAAGGGTTGTACAAGATGTTATGTTAAGCCAGACACGCCTTCGAGTTTCAACCAATCACAGAGCATTATGACTTGAGGGTTTATCTGGAGGATAAGCCAGACTGGGCTTATCTTAACTTTAATCCTGATTTATAATTCGGCCCTAAGATAGATAAGGGTTGAGCAAGACTTGCGCTAAGTAAGTCCTCTTTACATTTATAAGTACAAAAGTTAACTCAAATATACATATCTCTATATATAAAACAGAAAAAAGGACTACCTACCTACCTATGTTTGTTTGTCCGGAGTTGTTTAGCTAAAACGGTAAGAGATAGCGAAAAATGTCTCAGAATCGACCCCCCCAAAACCATTATCGCTTTGTCCAGAAAAATTATAAAAAGTTCAAAAAGGCATTGCTGTCCAGCAGTACGGCCATGCCTTAGTAAATTTGAAATTTAGTCCCGTTGCAAAGCACGGGCAAACGGCTAGTCTGTTATAAACCGTACTTTCTATAAACATTGATGAACGAATTGTCTTATTTTCTGTTAATCTCTATCATCATAGGGTGGCGATCTTTCCAGCCTCCGTGGCGTAACGGTTATGACTACTGCCCATAGTCCAGAGATCTCGAGTTCGACTCCCGGTTGGGGCAGACTTTTCGAAGAAAATTCTGTCCCCTCCAAGCAAGTGAGGCTGGCATTTCCGACCCTACCCAAGCTGGGTGAGGTTAATGTGGGTAGCTGGTACGATTCCAAGCGAATAAAGGATAAAACCCCCGTCCTGACTATCTATCTGAAATCAGGACGTTAAAACCGAATAGAATCAACTGGTCACAATAGATCTAATTAGATCGCAGTGTTAATTGTAAAGGTTTCACTGAAAACCCTCCAACCAGGTCAGGTAATAATAATAGGGTGGCGTCATCGTGAACGATGGTAGCCAGACAGTGGAGGAATGAGTCAGCACTGCCTTTACAAGGAGGCTAATAATTGACAAGGGCCCCCAGAACCAAGCAAATGCTGGTCTACTCCCTGTTCATAGTCCCCCAGCCAGACATCTCTATACAGGGTGAAAATAAATGAATGGACGATAATTCAGAAGCATGTTCTTATTTATGAGGTGGGGTTCACTCCCATAAATAATAACAAAAAATGGTTCCTCATTCTCTAAGGAATTTTTAAAGTTGAAAAAAATAAAAGTAATATTTTGATCAAACTCTTGATCTTCTTTTTTTAAAAGTAATTGTGGCCCGGAACCGCTTTCGCATTACTTCAGGGCACTTTATCTTTACATCCATGCCATTCAGGAAACGGAAAATTTCGGTCAGAAATTTCCGCTCCGGCCGGGATTTGAACCCGCAACCTCCGGGTCAGTAACCAATGCTCTTAACCACTGAGCCACGGAGGTCGTTGAAATTTCGTGTTGATTTTTTGTCTACTTACAAACTTCGATGGGCCCCTAATCCCACATGACATAAATTTTGGTAAAGTTTTCAGGGGCGTTTGTAAAGGGTTAACCTGACCGTGGGTACAGTTTAGATAGAGAGTAATCAATCACCTTGGACTCGCGGTAGCATGCTCGGCTTGCATTCCAGCTGACTAGGGTTCGAATCCCGGCGGGGTCAGAATTTTTTCGGCACTGTATTTTGTTGAATATCGGGGCGGTGCGGCGCTGGCGGGGTATTTTGTAATTAATTTTTAATTACAAAACAATTGTAATTAAAAATGAATATTGTTCTTTATTTTTTTGTAAATATTTCTAGGTTTTTTTATTTAATTTACTGTCATTAATTTGTTGTTGTAGATTGTTTTGTAAAAAAAAAAAAAAAAAAAATGTGTGTGAATAAATAAATAAAAATAACGGATAGGAATAATTTCTAAAAAAAATAGTACCTAGAAAGAATTTGAGAGAATAAAAATCACTTTAGAATTTTATTCTAGCAAATAATTTGCGCATGTCTAATCAACTATTTATTTTTATCTCATTATATAAATAAAATATATTATAATTAAATAATTACATAGGAGACATGAAAATAACACAAGGTGGTAGAAAAATAAAATGTAGGTTTCGTCAACAGCATGGAGATAGAACAGTGAAAATAAATCGGTATTTAATTCTAAGAAACTAAACAAAATTATACAAGCTAGTTCTGATAACTGAACAGTCCAGCCTGGCGTATTAGACATTAATAATAATAATATCGCCTTATTTATACTGCCCGGTTAGGACTATTAGGTCCCATTATTCCAGCAGTAAGCCCAAGTCATATTATTATGTGGTAAAAATCCCAAATGGGAGGATAACTTGTCATGTCCCGGCCGGGTTTCGAACCCGCGACCTCTGTTATCTCTGGGTTCACAGAGTGCCACCTTTACCACTGAGCTACCGAAACAGATTAAAGTAAGTTAGCCAGCGTCGATGGCGCGTTGAATGCACTTGTTCTCGTAGGATCACCAAAGTTAAGCAACGAGGTAAAGACTTCGTGATGCTGGCATTCCGGCTCATCTCAGGCTGGGTGAGGTTAATTTGGGTAGCAGGATTTGTGAGTTACCTGCGAAGGGTAACACCCCCGCAGTGATATGACCATGCAGTTGAAAGCGACGTTAAACCCAAATTAAATATTTTTTTTGAAATCTAGATAGTTTAACAATACCTAGGAAAATGATTTCAACTGAAAACATATAAATGTACTCTAGAAAAATGAACCACAAATTGTCTAGATACTCTAATAGATAATATATCTACCTAAGAAAACACACTTTTTAAACAATAAGATACATAAAATTATGTAATACAAATGTACTAAATATCTACGGTAAGTGAAATTCAAGGACTTTATCGTATGTGTGTATTTATTTATGTATGTAAGAGTTTTTTTTTGACACTTTTTTCTAATGCCTTCTCTAGAAAATTTCTAAAATCTACTTTAAGTGAAATTCAGGAATAATAACCGAAGTAGTTATCATATTTGTGTTAACCACTTTCGTGATATCACAAACTACTCAAACTGGCTTTACTAAATCTACGCTGAAACCGGGACCTCCAGGTTACAAGTCCGCCGCCTTATCGATCAAGCTACTGAAGTCGGTTGATAACCTAAGTATTATGTAAGAGATTTTTCATCAATGAGATACTCATATTCTGTAATACCTAGAGATTTTCTAATGTCTAGGCGAAATAAAATTAATATCTTATGTAATTATGTCAAAGTTTTTTTTTAACAAATGAGATAATTTAATATTACAACTTTTTTGAGAAAATTGCAAGTTTGGTCCTTGAGACGAAGGACAGACGCGCGAGGGAATATTTCAGGCAAAGGCTAAGTTTCGCTGTTCAAATAGGTAACGTTGCCTCTGTGCTGAGCACACTGCCTCGGGAAGATGTCCTTGGAGAAGTTTTTTTATGTATTTTAAATTTAGTTAATTAAAAATTAGTCATAATTAGATCAAGTTAAAGGAGGTCAGTGTTTTTAATTTGTTTGATCAAGGCAAGGTTAATGCTTAAAGCATTTTCTAATACCTAACCCTCAGAGTCTTATTATTATGTGGTCACAAACTCAAATTAATGAGGAAAAATTCATGCACTGGGTGGAATTCGAACCAACGGATCCCTACGCTACCTGGATTACCAGACTAGCGCCTTCACCACTTGACTACCTGTCTACGTCTACATGTTCAATGAAATAACAAAAAAATATGATTTACTTCTACGAGAAGAATTGAAAGAAGATAGTTAAAATAATAGAAAGATGTTAAAAAGATAAATTTATCCAAAAAATTTAACCATGTGTCAATTTTAATTAGGTAAAAAGAGATTACTTTAAAAAATTCAAGGTCCAAGAGAAAATAAAGAGGTTAGATGATGGTGAGAAAAAATAAATCCAAATAATATTCAAGTACAAAATAATTGCTGCCTTATTTTCCATCTCTTTCTTCAATTCATTATTTATTCTTTAATAGTAAAAAAAAGTAGATCAATGAAGAAAATAATAATTAAGTTAAAAAAGTCATCATATACATATATATGTGTTAACCACTTTCGAGATATCACAACTACTCATACTAGCTTTACTAAATCTACGCTGAACCCGGGACTTGAACCACCGACCTCCAGGTTACAAGTCCGCCGCCTTATCGATCAAGCTGCTGAGGTCGGTTATTATTATCATTATTATTTCTTTTACCAACTTATCGGTAATGAATGAATGTTTGGAGTCGGGGAAGTGCTTGTGTGGTAGGGATGGATGGGTTTGATGGTTTTTTGGTTTTGGAGATGGGGTAACAGAGAGACCCAAACTTTGGGCCGCTTACTCGTTCGTCTGTTTGTTGTCTGCAAAGGGGAGAAGAAGGAAAATAATAATAATGTTTTTCGTTGTGTTATTATATCACAATTTAGAAGTCACCGTGGCAGAGTGATTTAGCGCGCTAGGCATTGCACGCACGGTGACCTGAGTTCGATCCCCAGCGGGGCAGGATTTTTCTGCTCTGTTCTTGGGTGTTCGGGGTCCACTCATACCTCGTGAGGAAAAATGAGTAGTTACTTGTATGAGTAACGACCAGAGGCGGCATTACCAGAGTAAAAAGAAATTAATGTAATAGAATAAATCGAAAAGTACAGGAGGCTCTTAGTAATGCTGCGCTACCCACAAAAAATTGTGAAGAGGCCTTGTGCTTCACCACAAATAAAACCATACATACATTATATCACAATTTTGATGGGTAGCGCAGAATTATATGACTTTTCCATATTTTTTAATATCCTAATATCTTCCTTTGCCTATAATTCCGCCACTGGTCGCTGCTCACATTAAAGCAGCTACTCATTTTTCCTCACGAGATATGAGTGGACCCCGAACACCCAAGAACAGAGCAGAACAAATCCTGCCCCGCTGGGGATCGAACCCAGGTTACCGTGCGTGCAATGCCTAGCGCGTGAACTCACTCGGCAACTGTGACTTTAAGAAGGAAAATAAGAACAATATATTATAATAATGATAGTTATTATTGTTGTTGTAGCCAGGTTTGCTACAGCGGGGGAGGGATGGTCGTTTCTTCTCAAAGGTTGGTTGTTTCTTTTCATACTTCTACATTATGGCTGAGCTAGCCTCCATGGCGTAATGGTTGTGACTACTGCCCGTAGTCCAGAGATCCCAAGTTAGATCCCCGGTTGGAGCAGACTTTTTGAAGAAAATTCTGTTCCCCCCGAACACGTGAGGCTAGCATTTCCGGCCCTACTCAGGCTGGGTGAGGTTAATGTGGGTAGCTGGTACGATTCCCAGCGAATGGAGGTAAAACCCCCGTCCTGACTATCTATCTCAATCAGGACGTTAAAACTAAATAGAATCAACTGGTCACAATAGATCTAATTAGGTCGCAGTGTTACTATACTGGGTGGTGTCACTATGGTCTCGTCATTACTCTTGAGTACTACTCACCTATACTGGGTGGTGTCACTAGAGTCTCATCATTACTCTTGAGTACTACTCACCTATACTGGGTGGTGTCACTATGGTCTCATCGGGTCCCGTACTCTTGAGTACTACTCACCTATACTGGGTGGTGTCACTATGGTCTCGTCGGGTCCCGTACTCTTGAGCACGAAGTCCCGGAACTGGGCGTAGGACTTTTCGAGGGAGTCATTGACTAGGACCAGGTCAAAGCTGCCCGAAGTGTCACCTGAGGAGGAGACAAGGGGACGAGACAAGGGTGATGAAAGTTAGAAAAAATAGTTGGGTGGAAGAGATTGCCAAAGGCAATAACCCCGCCCTTTAGTTAGTACATATACAAGGTGCCCCACCAAAGTTGGACACCTCAAATTACTCGGCCCCTGAAAGAGTTTTTGAAAAATAAAAAATCCTAGGGTACATGTCCTAATTATGCGGTTTTAGTCATGAAATTTTTTTTATACAGGGTGGTTCAAAAGTCAGAAATTGAGGTGTTAACTTTCGATTTTTAAATGGATCGACCGGAATTGTATTTGATAATTTTATTTCTAAATGGTTCCTGAGTACTTTTTTAAACAAAAATTTTAAATACAGGGTGGTTTTTTTTCGACCAATTTTTTTCTGAATCTCGAATAAATAAAAAACAAAACAAAAAAAACCTCACCGTAGTTTATTTCCCGCCGGGCAATGTCCAGCCGCCTGGTCAACGAGTCTTCTGTCTCTGTCTCGCGGCCCCTCAGCCTCGTCTCCAGCTCCCCTATACTGGGCGGCTTCACAAACACGTAGACGGCGCCCACCATCATGCCGCCCGCCCGCTTCACCTGCTGTACACCCTGGGGAGAGAAATTGATTATGGTACACCCTGTAGAGAAATTGATTATGGTACACCCTGTAGTATTTCAAATTGTCCAAAAAAAAGAGTATGGTACACCCTGTAGTATTTCAAATTATTGAAAAAAAGAGTTGGTACACCCTGTAGTATTTCAAATTGTTGAAAAAAAGAGTATGTTACACCCTGTAGTATTTCAAATTGTTGAAAAAAAGAGTATGGCACACCCTGTAGTATTTCAAATTGTTGAAATAAAGAGTATGGTACACCCTGTAGTATTTCAAATTATTGAAAAAAAGAGTATGGTACACCCTGTAGTATTTCAAATTATTGAAAAAAAGAGTATGGTACACCCTGTAGTATTTCAAATTGTTGAAAAAAAGAGTATGGTACACCCTGTGGAGAGAAAATGATTATGGTACACCCTGTAGTGATTATGGTACACCCTGTAGAGAGAAATTCATTATGGTACACCCTGTGGAGAGATATTGATTATGGTACACCCTGTAGAGAGAAATTGATTATGGTACACCCTGTAGTATTCCCCTATACTGGGCGGCTTCACAAACACGTAGACGGCGCCCACCATCATGCCGCCCGCCCGCTTCACCTGCTGAACACCCTGTAGAGAGAAATTGATTATGGTACACCCTGTAGTATTCCCCTATACTGGGCGGCTTCACAAACACGTGCACGGCGCCCACCATCATGCCGCCCGCCCGCTTCACCTGCTGTACACCCTGGGGAGAGAAATTGATTATGGTACACCCTGTAGTATTCCCCTATACTGGGCGGCTTCACAAACACGTACACGGCACCCACCATCATGCCGCCCGCACGCTTCACCTGCTGCACACCCTGGGGAGAGAAATTGATTATGGTACACCCTGGGGAGAGAAAGTGATTATGGTACACCCTGTAGTATTTCAAATTGTTGAAAAAAAAGAGTATGGTACACCCTGTAGTATTTCAAATTATTGAAAAAAAGAGTGTGGTACACCCTGTAGTATTTCAAATTGTTGAAAAAAAAGAGTATGGTACACCCTGTAGTATTTCAAATTATTGAAAAAAAGAGTGTGGTACACCCTGTAGTATTTCAAATTGTTGAAAAAAAGAGTATGGTACACCCTGTAGTATTTCAAATTGTTGAAAAAAAGAGTATGGTACACCCTGTAGTATTTCAAATTATTGAAAAAAAGAGTATGGTACACCCTGTAGTATTTCAAATTGTTGAAAAAAAGAGTATGGTACACCCTGTAGTATTTCAAACTGTCCAAAAAAAAAATATGGTACACCCTGTAGTATTTCAAATTATTGAAAAAAAGAGAATGGTACACCCTATAGTATTTCAAATTGTTGAAATAAAGAGTATGGTACACCCTGTAGTATTTCAAATTGTTGAAAAAAAGAGTATGGTACACCCTGTAGAGAGAAAATGATTATGGTACACCCTGTAGAGAAATTGATTATGGTACACCCTGTAGTATTTCAAATGGTTGAAAAAAAGAGTATGGTACACCCTGTAGTATTTCAAATTGTTGAAAAAAAGAGTATGGTACATGCTGTGGAGAGAAAATGATTTTGGTACACCCTGTAGTATTTCAAATTTTTGAAAAAAAGAGTATGTTACACCCTGTAGTATTTCAAATTGTTGAAATAAAGAGTAAGGTACACCCTGTAGTATTTCAAATTGTTGAAAAAAAGAGTATGGTACACCCTGTAGTATTTCAAATTATTGAAAAAAAGAGTATGGTACACCCTGTAGTATTTCAAATTATTGAAAAAAAAGAGTATGGTACACCCTGTAGTATTTCAAATTGTTGAAAAAAAGAGTATGGTACACCCTGTAGTATTTCAAACTGTCCAAAAAAAGAGTATGGTACACCCTGTAGTATTTCAAATTATTGAAAAAAAGAGAATGGTACACCCTGTAGTATTTCAAATTGTTGAAATAAAGAGTATGGTACACCCTGTAGTATTTCAAATTGTTGAAAAAAAGAGTATGTTACACCCTGTAGTATTTCAAATTGTTGAAAAAAAGAGTATGTTACACCCTGTAGTATTTCAAATTGTTGAAATAAAGAGTAAGGTACACCCTGTAGTATTTCAAATTGTTGAAAAAAAGAGTATGTTACACCCTGTAGTATTTCAAATTGTTGAAATAAAGAGTAAGGTACACCCTGTAGTATTTCAAATTGTTGAAAAAAAGAGTATGGTACATGCTGTGGAGAGAAATCGATTATGGTACACCCTGTAGTATTTCAAATTATTGAAAAAAAGAGTATGGTACACCCTGTAGTATTTCAAATTATTGAAAAAAAGAGTATGGTACACCCTGTAGTATTTCAAATTGTTGAAAAAAAGAGTATGGTACACCCTGTAGTATTTCAAACTGTCCAAAAAAAGAGTATGGTACACCCTGTAGTATTAGGGTGGCCCTTAGCTATAGAGGTGAGAAAAAAATCCGAGTATTTTTCTGAGCTCCCCCCCTCAAATGGTTCCAATTCATAAAAAAATGATACCTATAAAGTTTTAGCTCGATCGGAAATTGTTAACACGTGCCGCCGGGAGCTTAAAGTTTAGATATGCTAATTGAAGGGGCAATATACGTTTTTCCGCACTTTTTGTTAATTTTCTCTGTAATAGATCAACTTAGAATAAAAATTCAAAAAGTGATAGAATTGTAACAAAACTATCTAACAAATTTATTCTCATCAAATTTCCTCTTAAACCAACAGTTCCTTGGCAAATCAATAACAAAGGCAGATTTTTGCTCTACCCCAATGTATGTCGCTAGCAAAACTGTAAAATACGTCTAGAAAAAAAAAAAATATCCAAGATAATTAAAGAAAGCAGGTAAGTTCAATTATTTTATACAAACAAAATACAGTTCTTTTATGTTTTTGATCAATAATAAGAACAAAATAATATTGAATAATGTTATATTTACTAATATACCAATATCCGTTTCTTCCTGTCAAGATGCCTTGTTCTGTAGTCTTTTACTATTTGAATAATGAACTGTTTTTGATCTGCATTATTAGTAATATATGTTATTACGTATTAACTCAATTACTCATCCAATAATTTCACCCCCTTTATAATTTTTGTGGTTAACAACTCGCTTGCCATGCGGAAAGTCCTGGGTTCGAAATCCCACGCCGACTAAAATTTGTAATAAAAATTTGGTTACAGTTGTTTGTAAGGGATACCTTTCGGTGCACTCGTGTGACCCAACACCTAAATGGGAAGTATTGTGTCACTTCTCGCCCATCAGAAGGGAGGCATACTACGGGATGGACAGGTTTCAACACAGACCACAAAACGACTACGGTAGCTCCTGTTTCATGGCTACCAAATAACAAGGCTGTGAAACACTTGGCTTTCTTTAAATTACCTTCTCTTTTTTTATCATCAATCCAGTATCCGTTCTAGTTGATACTTCTTTCTTGAGTTCGTTTTTCAAACGCTAATGAAAGTGTTATTTTTTATACTATAATTAATTTTTTATATTAATTTCTATATTCCTTAATAGCATCTTTTTAAAAAATCGTACAAAAGAATTTGTTTAATTTGTTTATTTTTAAATAAAAAATAAAGTTTATTTTGTTTCTCTCTATCGTGGCAGTATACTCGTATGTTGAAGCTTGGTATAAAGCTCCCAAGGTAATTAAAGCACCAAAGGGAGACTTTACTTGTAAAAAAAAAATCATCAGCTTCCAAAACATAGATAAGGATATGGCTGCTACTAAAAAGATTGTCCATCTGTGGTAGTTAGGCCAAGAAGCTGTAGGTCAAGCATTCTTTGATCCTCTTCATCTAATACGAAACAAAGATGGTTATTGATTATGAGAAGGATACAAATAAAAAATATGAATGCAAAGTAACCGAACTTGCAACTTTAGTGAAAAAAAAATCTAGATTTTTTGGTTTCACGAGAAACAAAAACTTTCTTCAAAAGATTAGATCAAAATACATCATTCTTAAAGTACCCGCCAACATCCTGGTCAACGAATAAAGATTACCTTGTAGGAAAAAACTTCTTGAAACATCTCAAAGTTGTTAATGATACAGCAGAAAGGGGAGTAAAATTAATGGATGAGTATTAATAACATACTTACTAAAAAATGAAAATCAAAAACAGTTCATTATTAAAGTAATAATAATTCCGTGCCCGTGCGACAGGCAAAGATACCTATATCACGGTGGTGAGAGGAATATATGGACACCCAGATGCAATGTCTAGGCTCCTTTCATGTCCATTGATTCTACTTGGTTTTTATGTCCTGATTTGAGATAGTCAGGACGGGGGTTTTACCCTTTATCGCTGGGAATCGTACCAGCTACCCACATTAACCTCACTCACCCTGGGTAGGGCTGGAAATGCCAACCTCTCGTGTTCGGAGGGAACAGGATTTTCTATGCGAAAATTCTGCCCAAACCGGGGATCGAACTAAGGGATCTCTGGACTACGGGAAGTAGTCATAACCGTTACGCCACAGAGGCTGGCAAGTAGTAAATGACTACAGAACAAGGTATCCTGACAGCGAAAAAACGGAAATCGCTATATTGGTAAATATATCCATTATTCAATATTATTTTGTTCTTATTATCGATTAAAAATATAAAAGAACTGTATTTTGTTTGTATAAAATAATTGAACTAACTTGCTTTCTTTAATTATCTTGGATTTTTTTCATCATCCAGCCGCATTTTATAGTTTTGCTAGCGAGATACAGAGGGGTAGAGCAAAAATCTGACTTTGTTATTGATTTGCCCAGAAACTGTTTGTTTGAGAGTTAATTTGATGGGAATAAATGTGTTAGATAATTTTGTTACAATTCTATCACTTTTTGAATTTTTATTCTAAGTTGATCTATTACAGAGAAAATCAACAAAATGTGCGGGAAAACGTATATTGCCCCTTCAATTAGGACATCTAAACTTTAAGCTCCTGGCGGCACGTGTTAACGTTTTCTGATCGAGCTGAAACTTTTTAGCAATTTTTTTCTCATAAATTGGAACCACTTTGGGGGGGGAGCACCTTCGATTTCCGACCTTCGAAAATAAGGGCCACCCTACTGTAGTATTTCAAATTATTGAAAAAAAGAGAATGGTACACCCTGTAGTATTTCAAATTGTTGAAATAAAGAGTATGGTACACCCTGTAGTATTTCAAATTGTTGAAAAAAAGAGTATGGTACACCCTGTAGAGATTAATTATGGTACAGTTGGTACACCCTGTGGAGAGAAATTAATAATGGTACAGTTGGTACACCCTGTAGAGAGAAATTAATTATGGTACAGTTGGTACATCCTGTAGAGAGAAATTAATTATGGTACAGTTGGTACACCCTGTAGAGAGCAATTAATTATGGTACACCCTGTAGAGAGAAATTGATTATGGTACACCCTGGGGAGAGAAATTGATTATGGTACACCCTGTAGAGAGAAATTGATTATGGTACACCCTGTAGAGAGAAATTGATTATGGTACACCCTGTAGAGAGAAATTGATTATGGTACAGTTGGTACACCCTGTGAGAGAAATTGATTATGGTACACCCTGTAGAGAGAAATTGATTATGGTACACCCGAGAATGATTGGAACCGTAGAGAAATTGATTATGGTACACCCTGTAGAGAGAAATTGATTATGGTACACCCTGTAGAGAGAAATTGATTATGGTACACCCTGTAGAGAGAAATTGATTATGGTACACCCTGTAGAGAGAAATTGATTATGGTACACCCTGTAGAGAGAAATTGATTATGGTACACCCTGTAAAGAGATATTGACTTTTTTTTCTTTTTTTTAAGCTTTATTAGAGGGACAAAGTGCAATGTAAAATTAACAGTATAAAATTAAGAAAAAAAAAAAAAAAAAAACAAACAAATGACAAAATATCTATGTACGCACTGTACATACATATTTTGTATTTATATGCCTAACAAGCAGGCTGTCGCCCGCTTTGCGGGCCGAGGCATGGCCGTGAAAGCAAAAAATCCTTTTTCGCCAATGGCAGGTGTTGTAGTGGGAATTTCGAAAAATCCCGTCTTATTGCACATCTAGACTATAAGACAAAGCTACCTACAAAATTTCAGCTTCCTAGGACTTACGGTTTGGGCTGTAGAGCGATGATCAGTCAGTGGTCAGTGGTCAGTGAGTGTCTTTGACATTTATATATAGAGATCTGTACTTAAATTAACATTCAAATACATGTACGCCCGTTCATACGTATGTCTAAAATTTGCCTGATTTCCCTTTCTTTTATCTATGATTATATGGAACCCCGATATTATGAACTTTTACATTGAACCCCGCTATTATGAACTACCCCTGGGTCCCAATTAGTTCATAATCTACTGTATTTCAAATTGTTTAAAAAAATAATAAAAAAAATCTGGTGTAAACATCACACGACTTTCCTTATCCCCCAAAAACAAGTCGAATTCCGCCACTGGTGACTCAACGGTAATGGATAGTTCAAAATCAGTGCCAAATTCGTAATCAGCACCTTAAAATCATTGGATTTGATATGTCGCAACCCCCATCTGGGGTAAATAATAAAAAAGTTAGTCCTAGCGGGTCCCCCCAAAATACCGGTAAATTGAGGCCGGGTTCCAAAAAGTTCAAGATATCAAAAAAATGATGAGCATAGACCCCTATTATTTTTTTAATCCGAGAAAATGTTGTTCTCTAACTTTTTTTGCATCTTTAACCAATTTAAAGAAGCGGCGCTTGCGGCTAATATTTGCGGCCCTGCGGCCGCAGAATGCGGCCGATTTCAACCAAAAGTTTCATGGTTCGTCTGGTGTATAAAATGAATTACCATACAAAATTTCAAGTCTCTAGCTCTTACCGTTCTCGAGATATCCTGTTTACACACACACACACAGACAGACAGACAGACAGACAGACAGACAGACAGACAGACGCACGGACCAATGGCTGAAAACAACTTTTTTGGTATCCTGAGGCTATGATTCGTCCAGAAATGTGAAAAACTGGGTAGGTCAAATTTTCGACGAATACAATACTTTCCTTATTATAGATAAGGAAAGTAAAAAGTCAAATCGTGTTTTTTTTGTGGTGAAGCTCCTCAATCAAGGCTTCTTCACGATTTTTGTGAGTAGCATTACTAAGGGCCGTATTATGAAATAGGATTAGTAAATTAAAGCCGACCCTTAGATTTTATCAGCTGACCGATAGGTATTTTAAAACAAGATTTTCCGTCACGAAGGCTGGCTACAGCTCTTTTTTTCTTTGAAAAAAAAAAAAATTCAATAATAAATTCACATTAGGATGTCTAAATAACATGTTCAAAAAATGCTCTACTCACTTCGAATTCATCGATTAGTCCTCAGTAAAAAAAAAAACAAAAAAAATACAATACTTTCCTTATTATAGTATAAGAAAGTAAAAAATAGGGCTTTAAATCTGTTTAAGAATAATAAAAACACGAAACTTTCTGTACCCAGGATGTTATATTAAATGTCAATCACGAGTTAAAGAATCTGGCGGCATTGGTTCTTAGGAGGTATTGATTTTAACAAGGTTTAGATTCTTCGGGCTGGGTACGCCATTATTTTCTTGACTTCACTCGTCATCAGGTAGAGTGGGCTGGGAGTACTGGAAAGGCATGCGTCCAGGAGTAGATAGCTTCCCATCACTTTTCCATGTCATCAGGTAGAGTGGGGTGGGAATACTGGAAAGGCATGCGTCCAGAAGTAGATAGCTTCCCATCACTTTTCCACCAGAGATGTCATCAAGTAGAGTGGGGTGGGAATACTGGATAGACATGCGTCCAGGAGTAGATAGCTTCCCATCACTTTTCCACCAGAGATGTCATCAGGTAGAGTAGGGTGGAAATACTGGAAAAGCATGCGTCCAGGAGTAGATAACTTCCCATCACTTTTCCACCAGAGATGTCATCAAGTAGAGTGGGGTGGGAATACTGGATAGACATGCGTCCAGGAGTAGATAGCTTCCCATCACTTTTCCATGTCATCAGGTAGAGTGGGGTGGGAATACTGGAAAGGCATGCGTCCAGAAGTAGATAGCTTCCCATCACTTTTCCACCAGAGATGTCATCAAGTAGAGTGGGGTGGGAATACTGGATAGACATGCGTCCAGGAGTAGATAGCTTCCCATCACTTTTCCACCAGAGATGTCATCAGGTAGAGTAGGGTGGAAATACTGGAAAAGCATGCGTCCAGGAGTAGATAACTTCCCATCACTTTTCCACCAGAGATGTCATCAGGTAGAGTAGGGTGGGAATACTGAAAAGACATGCGTCCAGGAGTAGATAGCTTCCCATCACTTTTCCACCAGAGATGTCATCAGGTAGAGTAGGGTGGAAATACTGGAAAAGCATGCGTCCAGGAGTAGATAACTTCCCATCACTTTTCCACCAGAGATATCATCAGGTAGAGTAGGGTGGGAATACTGAAAAGACATGCGTCCAGGAGTAGATAGCTTCCCATCACTTTTCCACCAGAGATGTCATCAGGTAGAGTAGGGTGGGAGTACTGGAAAGGCATGCGTCCAGGAGTAGATAGCTTCCCATCACTTTTCCACCAGAGATGTCATCAGGTAGAGTAGGGTGGGAATACTGGAAAGGCATGCGTCCAGGAGTAGATAGCTTTCCATCACTTTTCCACCAGAGATGTCATCAGGTAGAGTGGGGTGGGAATACTGGAAAGACATGCGTCCAGGAGTAGATAGCTTTCCATCACTTTTCCACCAGAGATGTCATCAGGTAGAGTAGGGTGGGAATACTGGAAAGGCATGCGTCCAGGAGTAGATAGCTTCCCATCACTTTTCCACCAGAGATGTCTTCAGGTAAAGTGGGGTGGGAATACTGGAAAGACATGCGTCCAGGAGTAGATAGCTTTCCATCACTTTTCCACCAGAGATGTCATCAGGTAGAGTAGGGTGGGAGTACTGGAAAGGCATGCGTCCAGGAGTAGATAGCTTCCCATCACTTTTCCACCAGAGATGTCATCAAGTAGAGTGGGGTGGGAATACTGGAAAGGCATGCGTCCAGGAGTAGATAGCTTCCCATCACTTTTCCACCAGAGATGTCATCAGGTAGAGTAGGGTGGGAATACTGGAAAGGCATGCGTCCAGGAGTAAATAGCTTCCCATCACTTTTCCACCAGAGTGGGTAGGGATCTGGAATGATGTTTCGGTTGTTGGGATCTTTGTCAAGTATTCTTTGACATACATATCTTGGTTGCTGTTAATTTTGATGTCGAGAGTTGTGCTGATGATGTTTCTTGTGTTACTATATTTTTTTGTTTTTTTTTTTAATTTTTTTTTTTTTTTAATTTTTTGTTTTTTTTTAATTTTTTGTTTTTTTTTTAATTTTTTGTTTTTTTTTAATTTTTTGTTTTTTTTTAATTTTATTGTTTTTTTTTTATTTTTTTGTTTTTTTTTTCAATTTTTTTTTTTTTTTTAATTTTTTATATTTTTACATTTTTGTTTTATTTTTATTTTTTTTCTTTTTTTTTCACATACTCTTTCATGAATTCCTTGTTCCTGAGAATTTTGATTAAGATGTAATGTTTGAAGGGTTTTTTTTTTTCTCGTTTTTTTATCTTTTTTTTTCACATACTCTTTCATGAGTTCCTCGTTCCTGAGAATTTTGATTAAGATGTGATGAAGTGTGTCCTTTTTTTTCTTTTCTTTTTTTTTTCACATTTTCTTCCATGAATTCTTTGTTCCTGAGAATTTTGATTAAGATGTGATGAAGGTTCTTCTTTTGTGTTTCTTTTTTTTACCGTAATTTTTCCAATCAGTGTAATCATCACTCATCACGTGTAATTTTGAAACTCAGTGTCATTGCCACAAATAATTTTGAATATCAGCAAAGGGAATTTTGATCAGCACGAGGAATTTGTAATATCAGCAAGTAGAATTTTGATCAGCACGCAGAATTTGTAACATCAGCACGCAGAATTTGTAACATCAGCAAGCAGAATTTTGATTAGCACGAAGAATTTGTAACATCAGCAGGGAGAATTTTGATCAGCACGAAGAATTTGTAATATCAGCAAGTAGAATTTTGAATTTGTAACATCAGCAAGAAGAATTTTGAACAGCACGAAGAATTTGTAATATCAGCAAGGAGAATTTTGATCAGCACGAAGAATTTGTAACATCAGCAAGTAGAATTTTGAATTTGTAACATCAGCAAGTAGAATTTTGAATTTGTAACATCAGCAAGGAGAATTTTGAACAGCACGAAGAATTTGTAATATCAGCAAGGAGAATTTTGATCAGCACGAAGAATTTGTAACATCAGCAAGTAGAATTTTGAATTTGTAACATCAGCAAGTAGAATTTTGAATTTGTAACATCAGCAAGGAGAATTTTGATCAGCACGCAGAATTTGTAATATCAGCAAGTAGAATTTTGAATTTGTAACATCTGCAAGGAGAATTTTGATTAGCACGAAGAATTTGTAACTTCAGCAAGTAGAATTTTGAATTTGTAACATCAGCAAGGAGAATTTTGATCAGCACGAAGAATTTGTAATATCAGCAAGGAGAATTTTGATCAGCACGAAGAATTTGTAATATCAGCAAGTAGAATTTTGAATTTGTAACATCAGCAAGAAGAATTTTGAACAGCACGAAGAATTTGGAACATCAGCACAGAGAATTTTGATCAGCACGAAGAATTTGTAACATCAGCAAGTAGAATTTTGATCAGCACGCAGAATTTGTAACATCAGCACGCAGAATTTGTAACATCAGCAAGCAGAATTTTGATCAGCACGAAGCATTTGTAACATCAGCACAGATAATTTTGATCAGCACGCAGAATTTGTAATATCAGCAAGTAGAATTTTGAATTTGTAACATCAGCAAGGAGAATTTTGATCAGCACGAAGAATTTTTAACATCAGCAAGTAGAATTTTGAATTTGTAACATCAGCAAGGAGAATTTTGATCAGCATGAAGAATTTATCAGCAAGGAGAATTTTGAAAGTGAGTGTCTGCATCACAAGGATTTTGGGTAGTATTTGTGTAGGTACTAAGATTTAGATTTTGTCCAAAAGAATGTGAGTGTTGCACTATAATTTAATTTTGGGTGTACTCTGAATTTTGTTGTGTTGTGGTGTTCTTGATAGTTTGAATGAAAATTTTTTATTTTTTAAATCAAAATTGAATTCTACAAAAGGCCAATTAAAACAAGTAAACATATAATCTGGCCACCATTCAAACAATCTTTTCTAACAAGATTGTTTGAATGGTATTCATTCAATACCATTCAAACAATCTTGTTTTCATTCATTCAATACAGGTAGGTAAACTAGATAACCAGTATAAGCAGAAAAGTGAGAAGTTGTACTAGATGTACATGAATGCCAGAACATACCTGGACAGCTGTTTCGAGCTTATTTGCTCTCATCAGCAGGTAATAGTTCTGAATATCCATGTCATCAACTAACCTCTCTATTTTAACCAGTATAAGCAGAAAAGTGAGAAGTTGTACTAGATAATCCTTTACTGTGTAAATTATCATAAAAATGGTTATTTTGGGTACTTGCCTCCTTGGTAAACTTCTTAGGTCAGGTCTAGTTGGAGTTTGTGGGATTACAGAGTCCAACTAGAGAACTACGAGTATACCTTATTTTAAAAAAAAATAGACGGGACATTCAACCTCCATTCGCTCTAAACTCACAAACCAGCTTCTCACATTAACCTCACCCAGCCTGAGTGAGGCCGGGAATAGCCACCGGCATCACGAGGGTTCGAATTTGAATGGTCACCCATCCAAGTCCTAGCCTCGCTGGACGTTGCTTTCACTCCCTTACCTGTACATCAATGTCGAGGACACACGTCTTGCCACTGCTTACAACTGTCTTCACTGCTCCCCGGCTGAAACCAATAAGGTAGAATTATCTTAGGAGGTGTCATAGATTTATGTAAATCAAAATTGTACTAAAAAAAGAATCAAATCAAATCAAATCAAAAATAGAGAAAAAAAAACCAAATTTTCAATTGCATAAGAATAATACTTCCTGTTTAAAAAAAATGATATTCCATGATAGACAAAATGCCACAAAAAAATTAGAATGATGGAATTTCCATAATTCTGATGTTTTTTTTGAAGGTGTGTACATTATTATTTAGTACCTCAACATACTCAAAAAATAAGCTGAATTGGAACCAGTTGTTCTGATATATGTATTAATTTTGATGTATGTAATATTTCTGTTCTAAAAAAAAGGTTTATTTATACATTATTATTTGATTGCCATTGGCGGCATCGAACTGCGACAGTGAGAAGACCAGTGTCTTGGGGGAGGACTATGATCAGAGAACTAGCCAATCCTAACAAACCAGAATAGCTTGCAGTTTTCCCAAGAGTTTAATCTTAATATATAAATGTCAAAGTCACTGACTGACTGACCACTGACTGACTGATCATAGCTCTACAGACCAAACCGTAAGTCCTAGGAAGCTGAAATTTGGTAGGTAGCTTTGTCTTATAGTCTAGATGTGCAATAAGACGGGATTTTTCGAAATTCCCACTACAACACCTGCCATTGGCGAAAAAGGATTTTTTGTTTTCACGACCATGCCTCGGCCCACAAAGCGGGCGACAGCCTGCTTGTAGCTTATAAAGGATAAGTCCAACTTCTCACGATTGTTGACGACACCTATATCCTATAATAATAATTCCCAGTTCGTAAGATAGGGACAGATACCTAAATCGCGGTGGTGAGAGGATTATATGGACGCCCAGATCCTATAATTCTGCACTACTCGCTGAAAGCTCACCTGGTTCCGTACAAGTTGGCTGCAAACTCTGCATGTTCGAGGAACTCATTGTCGGCTATAAGTTTCTCCATTTCTGTCCGACTCACAAAGTGATAGTGCTTGCCTGAAAATGGGAAAAATAAAATTACGTGAATACATAATAATAATTCCATGTCCATGAGATAGGCACAGTTATTAACCCACTCCATGGTCACAATAAATCTAAATAGAGGAATAATAATTCCATGTCCATGAGATAGGCACACTTATTAACCCACTCCATGGTCACAATAAATCTAAATAGAGGAATAATAATTCCATGTCCATGAGATAGGCACACTTATTAACCCACTCCATGATCACAATAAATCTAAATAGAGGAATAATAATTCCATGTCCATGAGATAGGCACAGTTATTAACCCACTCCATGATCACAATAAATCTAAATAGAGGAATAATAATTCCATGTCCATGAGATAGGCACAGTTATTAACCCACTCCATGATCACAATAAATCTAAATAGAGGAATAATAATTCCATGTCCATGAGATAGGCACAGTTATTAACCCACTCCATGATCACAATAAATCTAAATAGAGGAATAATAATTCCATGTCCATGAGATAGGCACAGTTATTAACCCACTCCATGATCACAATAAATCTAAATAGAGGAATAATAATTCCATGTCCATGAGATAGGCACAGTTATTAACCCACTCCATGATCACAATAAATCTAAATAGAGGAATAATAATTCCATGTCCATGAGATAGGCACAGTTATTAACCCACTCCATGGTCACAATAAATCTAAATAGAGGAATAATAATTCCATGTCCATGAGATAGGCACAGTTATTAACCCACTCCATGATCACAATAAATCTAAATAGAGGAATAATAATTCCATGTCCATGAGATAGGCACAGTTATTAACCCACTCCATGATCACAATAAATCTAAATAGAGGAATAATAATTCCATGTCCATGAGATAGGCACAGTTATTAACCCACTCCATGATCACAATAAATCTAAATAGAGGAATAATAATTCCATGTCCATGAGATAGGCACAGTTATTAACCCACTCCATGATCACAATAAATCTAAATAGAGGAATAATAATTCCATGTCCATGAGATAGGCACAGTTATTAACCCACTCCATGATCACAATAAATCTAAATAGAGGAATAATAATTCCATGTCCATGAGATAGGCACAGTTATTAACCCACTCCATGATCACAATAAATCTAAATAGAGGAATAATAATTCCATGTCCATGAGATAGGCACAGTTATTAACCCACTCCATGATCACAATAAATCTAAATAGAGGAATAATAATTCCATGTCCATGAGATAGGCACAGTTATTAACCCACTCCATGATCACAATAAATCTAAATAGAGGAATAATAATTCCATGTCCATGAGATAGGCACAGTTATTAACCCACTCCATGATCACAATAGATCTAAATAGAGGTCGGTGTGATAATTGGTGCTTCTCTTGTGGAACTCCAACCTGTCGATAATAATAACCCACTCCATAAAAAGAGATGAATTGTGTAAATACCTTGGCATGGACAGGCCACTACACAGACATCTAAGCTGTTGTTTCATGGCTGACAAAAGTTTAATTGTCACCGTGGCTGAGTGGCTCGTTCACTAGGCTGTTTGCAAGCTGGTGACCAGGGTTCGAATCTCAGTGTTGGAATGTTAAAGCTCTGTACTTTGGATGTACGGGGCACACTCATACCTTGTTAGGAAAAATGAGTGGTTGTTTTGATGTGAGCAGCTACCAGTGGTGGCAAATAATAAACAAGAGGGTAAAAGAATCAGAAAAGTGCTATAATTCTGTGCTATCCACTAAATATGTAAGGTAATAACTCAAAAACACAAGTATTTATTTAAAACGTTAGGCACCAAGCTCTTTTTTTTTAGCGTTATTAAAGCTACATTAATTAATAGAACTAAAAAAAAAAATATTTTGGTACCCATGAAATATTTCACAGTCTTTCCCTTTTGTAGCAAGGGAAAATTTATTGTGGCTCACCAGTGACCCTAGCGGTTCCACAGTAATTGAAGTTGAGGCCCACTGGTGGGGCTCGTGGTGCCTAACGTGTTAATGGAGTTGGGTGGAAGAGATTGCCACAGGCAATAACCCCGCCCTTTCGGTAGGACATTAACTTCATTCTCTTTTTTTTTGTTCCTCTGTATCTTTGCTTAATCTTATTGTTTTTCTTTATAATTTCATTCTATTTTACTTACTATATGTATATATTTTGTTCTATCTAATAAAGCTTAAAAAAAATGGGTGCCACAGAAAAAATCTCATAGGTTGGACTTGGAACAAAAAATATTTTTACTCAACAAAAAAAAGGAAAGAAATTGAATAATTACCATCCAGTTCTCCAGGTCTAGGGGAACGTGTAGTGTGTGACACGGAGAATCCATACTGATCGGGAAACTCTTCAAAAAGTCTCCGCAGGAGCGTAGACTTGCCTGAGCCAGAAGGACCACATACGACCAGCACATTCCGACTACATCTTACCATGCTGGATACGTCTGAAAAAACAAGGAAAATTAATATACTATATTTAAAATAAAATAATACATATTATTAACTATGATTGATTAACCAGCTGAATACTCATACATCACAAAGTAGCTGCTTTTTTTAAGGTAGTTTTTTCTGAATCACATTTACATTACTTCAAGGCACTTTACTTTTACATCCATGCAATTGAAGAAATTCAAAAACTCGGTTAGATTTTTCTGCTTTGGCCAGGATTCGAACCTGCAACCTCCAGGTCAGCAAATAGTGCTCTTAACCACTGAGCCACGGAGGTTGGCAAAGTAGCTATATGATTTTTTATGGGCAGGCTGTAGTTAATTTAACAGAATATACAGCAGTCTTTTTGGGCTATTGATAAAAGTCCCAGGAAACAAGATCAATAAATTGATGTGGGTGGGGATTATTATTTTTTTAAAACACCTAATAGAAGAAAGGATGTTAAATATCTCAGCAATCAGCAAAGTATGATAGCATTGTTGAACAACTCAGAGGTTCTTTTACACCTCTAGTTATCTTGTGATGGTGTAATGCCTAAGGAATATGAGCAGTTTCAAGGAAGAATAGTGGAGAGATTAAGTGAAAATTTTACCATTTAAATCATACCTATGTGATTTTTAGACCATTTTATTATTGTTTATATGTTTTAAATTTATATATTTTATTAAAAACTATGATGGTACCTAATCTGCTGAATGATCTGGAAAAATTAACTTGGATTTAAACACTATAGGTTATAGGTAATTATAATGAAAAGTTATGCAATCCTCTTAGGATGGGTACGAGCCAAAATTTCAATTGCTGCGCAGCGTGCAGCGAGTATGTGCATAAGAAGAGCAAGGAGAAGATAGAGGAGTGGAGAGTTGTTGTTGGGGTATGAAGATGGGATTGATCATTGGAAAAGAGAGTAGTGACAGCGAAGAAAATATTTCAATTGAACGTTTTTAAATAAAGTTATTCGATAGCACATCTCAAACCTAATAATATGTTAGTAAGTGTAGATATCAAGGAAGATTTGACATTATTTTCAAATGTCTAAGAAGTTAAAGGTTTGTTATTTTATTCATGGGGTATTTACTAACCTGCAGCTTCTGAGCTTGAGGCTACTTCTTGTGTTGTGTTGGTATCTTCAGCCATTGTCTTCAAAATTAACAAATAATATTTGCTTTTTCTACTAGGTTTCTAGCTATGTATTTTTACTACCTATCTATTAAGAGTAAATAGGTACCTAATTTTGGTAATAGGGAAGTTCTACCTGATAAATTAAAGTAAATTCAAGTTACTCCCTTTTTCTTACTTAGGGCTAGATTATGAAGAAGAAAAATGGAGTACAACAAAGATGAGCTGCTTCTAAATCAGAGTTTCAACCAATCACAGCACACCATAATCCAACTCAAGGGACAATCTGGTATATCTTTGTTGGAGTCCTATTTTATAATTTGGCCCTTAGTAGTCCCTAGATGAAATGTACATTATTACAGCATGAAACCTACTCAAAGAAGATAACTAAAGTGAAAAGTATACTGTGAGAACTCTAAAATAATACATCTTGTATGTAAAAGTATTCTTTAAAACACAATATTTCCATTTTCTTGGAAGAAAAACTAGTGTTGTTGTGATTATCTTCATTAGGTACTTCCTCGGAAGTCAATTAGGAAATAATGAGAAAAAATCTGGTGTAAACATCACACAACTTTCCTTATCCCAAAAAAGAAGTCGAATTCCGCCACTGGTGACTGCACGGTAACAGATAACTAAAAATCAATACCAAATTCGTAATCAGCACTTCAAAATCATTGGATTTGATATGTCGCAACCCCCATCTAGGGTGAATAATAAAAAAGTTAGTCCGAGCGGGTCCCCCTAAAATACCGGTAAATTGAGGCCGAGGTCCAAAAAGTTCAAGATATCAAAAAAATGATCTGAATAGACCCCTATTATTTTTTTAATCTAAGAAAATGATATTCTCTAACTTTTTTTGTATCTTTAACCGATTCGAAGATTCGGCGCTTGCGGCTAATATTTGCGGCCCTGCGGCCGCAGAATGCGGCCGATTTCAACCAAAAGTTTCATGGTTCGTTTGGGGTATAAAATTAATTACCATACCAAATTTCAAGTCTCTAGCTCATACCGTTCTTGAGATATCCTGTTCACACACACACACACACACACACAGACAGACAGACAGACAGACAGACAGACAGACGCACGGACCAATGGCTGAAAACAACTTTTTTGGTATCCTGAGGCTATGATTCGTCCAGAAATGTGAAAAACTAGGTAGGTCAAATTTTCGACGAATACAATACTTTCCTTATTATAGGATAAGGAAAGTAAAAAATAAGTAGGTAGGTACTCAAGATAAGATGATTCATAGAAAAAATCTTTATTAGAACTCATTTATTTTTTTTCTTGGAAAGATTATCACAAAATAGATAAGAGACAACAGTACTGGTAGTACAGTTATAGACTATAAAAGATGATCCCAGGATCAAATAAAGAAAATATAATAATACTCAATTGATTTTTTTTTTTTTTTTTAATCAGTTTTATCACAAACTGCATCTCCAAAACACAGATTGTATGAAACAATAAAACGTCTAATATGAAAAAGATGTTTAAACTGTTTTATTTATTTATTTCTCATAAGAGTACCTAGAGTTTTTGATACTACTACACTCCAAATTGTGTTATTTTTGTAGGTAAAGGAACTATTAAGTATCTTTTTTGTGGGTTAAACAAGTTATTGTTTTGTATAAATTAAAAAAAAAAAAAAAAATGTTTTTGTAAAGATAAATATCTTCAGGAAACAGCCAGGAAGACTTCAGTAGAATACAGACTTTAGTGGGAGGACAGGAATATGGGTCAGGCTCTGCACATGCCCAGATTGAAAAGTCCGGGAGAATTCCAGCCAGGAGAAGGTGGGAGTATTCAGGAATAGGGGGAGGCTGAAGGAGTTATCATGTCTCCTCTAAATGTTTACAGTTTTTGTTTGTTGTTTTTTTTTTTAATTTTTTACAAGACTAAAGTTACATAACTGCAAGAATAGCACTAAATATTTTTTTTTTTACCTTTCTGTTTTAGACTTTGTTTCCAGAATAGGTCTTATAATACCAACCAAATTCAGTAGCTTGAATGATACATGATTCAGTAGCAGACTTATAACATGGGGGTTCATGGTTCAAGTATCAAGAACAGCAAAAAATTAGCAAAGTGAGTTAGAGAAATTGTGATAGACAAAAATATGATACCTTGAGAAATATATATATTTTTTTTAAAATTATAATCTCACTGATGCAGGCTTTTTTTGGAAGGTACAACAAAAATGGTAAAACATTTGATTTTTTTTTTTTTTTTTTTTTTTTCATATGTGATGTAAATAAAATAGGTACATCATAGCTGATAGAAGAAAGTGTGGAAAATTAGAAAAATAATATGCCAAAGTTTATATGAAAATTTAGGTTTGAAGATAATAAAAGGGCTGTGGACAACAGAGGTATAAATGAGAGTAAAATTTGATAGGTAAGCTCCATAAATAAGTTGTCAAGTTATTAGTCTGGTAATTCAGATAGCATTGTTTCAAATATTGCCTATTGCCAATACAATTTTTTTTTAAAATTTGTACAAATAATAATTGCACAAAAACAGCTACTTGGATTCAGGGTTTCTATAGTGCTAATTGGGCAGTAAAAAGTTCTAATAAAATTTACAGTAAACAAAACATTTGTTGGGATTCAATTCACAGAGCCACACAATTTATTTGAAAGTGTTCTGCTAGCTATTCTCATTCATTTAAAACTACGGAAGATTAAATTGAGTAGCTGATTTGTTTTCCCAGCAAACAGAGGGTAAAACCCCCTAATAGTATGACCATGTAATTGAAGGTGACATTAAACCTAAATTAACAGTGTATTGATCACTTTCACTACCAATGAAGGGTGCAAAGTGTTACATTTTTTTAAATATTTAATACTAATATAATTTATTAATTCATCAATTTATTCATGAGACATCAAACACCTCAGCCAGGGTGTGAAACCCATACAAAGAAAGAGACGGAGTACAATTAAATTTTACTATCTGATAGAAATGATAGAAGTGGCTGCTTTCAAACTATGACAACAAAACACTTTGCACACACAATACTTCTCTGAACACAAATTACCTACTCCTCTAACTTAATTAAAAATCCTATGATTATTAACGGAAATAATTGCACAGCTTTACAGTAAAATTAACTGGGTCAGTCGGGTTAAAACGTGTCCTGAATTAATGTGCTGGCAGACCAAGCTATTTTTTTACATAATTCTTTTACTTACTTTTAAAAACGGTTCCTAGAAAATTTGAAAACGACGTTCTTCTTAAATTTTGATGAGCGAGCAATGTGAAATGCACACACGGAATTCGTGTGGTTGTCTGGAGCGTAAAATTTGAATATATCTTACTGCTAAAGAATACTGTTAATTTAGAGAAAGCAATTCAAGTGGCGAAAGAAATATTATGGAGGATGAAAATCTGGATCTGGAGCTGGACAATATTTCTTGTGAAAATAGAAATTTTCCTGATAATTAAGCTACTTTACTTGCTAATTTTCCAAAAAATTTCAATGTTTTTTTTTTATTTATTTTATTTTTAGTATTGCTTTGTTTACATTTTCAAAACGATGTTGCCAGATGTAGAAGATAAAAATTCCGTGTATTTTCCGTGAAATACAAACGTTTGGGAGACCATCATGACGCGTGTTTTTTTATGTAACCAGAATTTACCAGAGTTAACATTTTGGAATATTTCTGTTTTTTTATTGGATTAGGAAATTTCCCCTCTTTTCTAGTAAACTCTAGTAAAAATTATTCCTGTTTTCGGGGAAGAGAAAAAATCTCTCTTCCATAGATTTTTACCAGAGTTTACTAGAGTCGTGTTTTTTTATGTAACTAAAGTTTACTTGAATCCAAATCCTAATCCATTCTGGTAAATTCTAGTTACCCCCACCACAATTTTTTATAACTCACTCAAGTCAAACGAGAGTGCGCTTCGAATGCTAACCCAAGAGCGGCATGCTTGAAGTGAGGTTAGAATACTACAAGTTGTATGGAGGGATTTTTGAGATGAGATGAAATATGAATAAAAAATAGTGTAAATAAATCTATTATTAGGAGTAAATTTCCAGGAATTTACTGATCTGGTTTTTTTTTTACTTAGATAAGTTGATTATTGATTTGTTAATGCAATGAACATTTCAAAGAGGTTATCATTTCTATACGAGCTACATGAAATTATGTTTACTGAAACCAATACTGTAGATGAGAACAATAACACATGCATGATCCTCACAGATTTTCATTCACATTGTCATTCACTAATGACTCTAATGGTTGAAAGTGAGAAACACAATAGACCCCAGAATTATGACAAATTAGTTGATAAGTATGTGTCCTATGACAAGAAAATATTTTGTTCCATTTATACAAATTAATATTTTACTTTCTCCTATAATTAAGAAAGTTTGATATAATGAAAAGTTAGACCTACCTATTTTCACATTTCTGGCAGAATCATAGTATTAATACTATGATTTAGGATACCAGAAAAGAAATTTGGTTTTTCTATCAATATAATAGGTATTTCAAGAACCATTAGCACAAGACTTGAAATTGGGTATGATTTTATATACCACTTAAACCACAATCCTTTTGGTTAAATTCACTCCAATGAACTCCTTAGGTATATCCTTAATATGAGCAGCTTGAAATTAAGTTTCCTAAAACCAATACTAAATATGAAATTAACAATCAATTTTATGGTCAAGTGCTATGACAACAACAATTCTGTGTCTGAAATGACCAAAGCAGCCAAGTGTAATCATTAATAATTGTACCTTACAAATAAACTAATTGCACTTTGTTTTATAATCATTTCAGCTATTCAGAGGAGGATTTTTTCCGTATGTTTCGAATGTGTAAAAATATGTTCAATATTCTACTATCTCTCCTCAAGCAGAATCCAAGCTTCACCACAGCTTGGTCAAATGGTATACAGCCAATTTCACCAGCCCAAAAGGCACTTGCATGGGTCACAAAATTGTGACCCAGCAAGTTTAGGACTTGCATGGGTCACAAAATTGTGACCCATGCAAGTCCTAAACTTGCTGGATGTTGCTTAACTTTAGTGATCCATGCCACCTTATTTATTTTTTATCTTTGATCTTTAGCAATTGGATATTTTCTTCTGCAACAATGACTTTCACATTTTAGGTGATTCAGCCTACCCTTTGAAGTCATGGTTAATGACCCCATACAAAAAAACCAAAGGGTTGACCAATTCTGAAACCCGTTTTAATAAAGCACACAGTAAGAGTAGGTTTTCTGATTTAAATTTCTGATTTTCTTCAAAACATTATATAAAATAAATTCTGAATGATTTTGTCCTAATATCTAATATGTATAATTAAAAATGGCTTAGGATGGGTCCTCTGTAAAAAAGAAAAGAAAAATAAAACAAATGAATAATTTATTTATTATATATTTATTTTTATTGCATACACAATATTTATAAGTAAATTATTATACACAATATTTATAAGTAAATCGGGAAATAATAACTTAAAGTAATAAAAAGATCAACAATTTTAAAACATAAAATAATAGAACTGAAATATAACGCGACAACAACAAATTACAAATCACAACACAAACACAAACAAATTAATAAAATGGCGATTTCCTAGTAAACTCTGGTAAAAATCTATGGAAGAGAGATTTTTTCTCTTCCCCGAATACTGGAATAATTTTTACCAGAGTTTACTCAAAAGGAGGGGAAATTTCCTAATCCAATAAAAAAACAGAAATCTTCCAAAATGTAAATTCTGGTTAAGTCTGGTTACATAAAAAAACACGCGTTAGGAAATCGCCATTTTATTATTTTTTATTCTGATATGTTTGTGTTGTAATTTGTTGTTGTCGCTTTATTTTTCAGTTTGTTATTTTTTATTTCAGAAAATTGTTCATCTTATTTTTATTTTTATTATTACTTTTATTTACCGATTGACTTTTAAATATTAAGTTCAGCCTATGGAAGGTTTTGATGAGGAAGAAGTTGCTGTCAGACTACATTGAGGTGATAATAAATTCAACCACTTGCTAAATCTAATCCAAGAAGTCCTATCTTAAGTATCCATATTCCATATCCAACAAGAAAGCTTGAACTTCAACACATAGAAGTCAGAAAACAGAATTATCCAGCTTTTCCAGCAGCTTAAAACTCCATTCCAGATTCAATAAGTAGCAATCATTGCCTGTCCAGAAATAATTTACTTTATTTTCACTTTGATCTTATAATTTTGGTTATCAGGTTTGATTTACATTAGATAAGATCTCTAGGCTTTTGTGAAGTGGTTTTTAACCAAATTTTTTTTAAATATAATTGATACATTTCCCTTGATTTCTCTTACAATCTTTATTTCATAATTTAAAGGTGTTAGTTATTTCAATCAATCAAATGTTTATTGTGAATAATAATATACAAAGTATGTGTTTCACATTTATCTTAAATTACTAATTAGAGACTAGAACTTAAACTAAATAAAAACCAATGTGCCAGAGGCAACTAGTCTCATGCATCAAGTGGCCCCGGGAAAGGGAGAAGCAAAAGGAGAAAAAATAAAAGAGAGATAGCAAAATGTGAAGTGTGGTGATTTGGGAGCCAGTGAAGATAATGAGAGAATAGTTGTATTAATATTGTTATTTTCAATATTCTGCAGAATATTATTTTGAATATTCAGTATTTGTTACGAGTTCCTACACCTTGAATGAAACTTATAGTAACAACTAAATAGATCTCTGCTCGTGTTTATGAGAACACAACTCAACTCAATTTTTAATTCATCTGTATGCTTTCATAGTACCTACTAACAAATCATACCAAAGAACATATTTGATTATCATCAGTATTAGTTAAAAATAAGCATTATCTTTATTACTAAGAATTGTCTTTTTAATGCAATTTACATGACTATCCTAAAAGTAAACAGATTAATTTCTAAGCTGTCTTATCCATTTTGATTGAATTGTTTACCATAAGATAAGCTTTAAAACAAATTTTTTGCTAAAATTGTTACTATCTGAATTAATTTTTTATTTTTTTATTAATTTTTTTATCTATGCTTGGTAGGAAATCAATACTTTACCCCTAGTAATTTTAAAATCTGTTGCTATTATTCATCAATATGGTATCCAAAGATTCCATTCCAACCCAGCCTGATTCTGGGAAGATTTTTTAGAAATAAGTAATGGAGAACCTTGTAATGCTTCAAAACATTTATATAAAATCAGGCATATTGGTTAGTTTTAACACAAAGTGTTTTCATCCTTACATGCTTTCAAAGGTAATAAGAATAGCCATATTATATTGTTTCTTATGGTACAAATTTATTACCCATGAGCTATAGTTATTGGTCTCCTCAGTATCACATACATTTAATTAGATATTAAAACACTAGCAATGGTTAATATAAAAAGTGTGTTCAATTGTACCTGATTTGAAATATTTTACCTACTGTTTTGTTTTGATTTTATTAAATTAGTTCTTTAAATAAATCAAATTCGCATTACTTTAAAAAATATTATGTTTTATTATTTCTTTACATATTTTATCAATAAGAGTAATATATTCCTATATATTCAATAATATATTCCTGCTAATATTGTGATAATAACGTGCTTAGCACATGCACTACAGAATACCTGAATATTCTTTAAGTACTATAGTATCGTGCTAAAAGTATCTTTTTTGTTTAGGGGGTAATTTGTCATAATTCTGCAGTCTATTGTGTTTCTCACTTTCAACCATTAGAGTCATTAGTGAATCACAATGTGAATGAAAATCTGTGAGGATCATGCATGTGTTATTGTTCTCATCTACAGTATTGGTTTCAGTAGTAGTCACTGTGGCAGAGTGAGTTAGCGCGCTAGGCATTGCACACATGGTGACCTGGGTTCGATTCCCAGCGGGGGAGGATTTTTTCTGCTCTGTACTTGGATGTTCAGGGTCCACTCATACCTCGTGAGGAAAAATGAGTAGCTGCTTTAATGTGAAGCAGCGACCAGTGGCAGAATCTTAGGCAAAAATAAATAATACAAGATATTGTAAATTAAAGTGGTAAAAGTCCTATGATTCTGCGCTACCCACTAAAATTGTGACATAATAACACAAAGAAAAATCATTATTAATATATATTATAATTATATTGGTTTCAGTAAACATAATTTCATGTAGCTCATATAGAAATGATAACCTCTTTGAAATGTTCATTGTGTTAATAAATCAATAATCAACTTAACTAAGTAAAAAAAAAACCAGATCAGTAAATTCCTGGAAATTTACTCCTAATAATAGATTTATTTACATTATTTTATTCATATTTCATCTCATCTCAAAAATCCCTCCATACAAATTGTAGTATTCTAACCTCACTTCAAGCATGCCCCTCTTGGGTTAGCATTCGAAGCGCACTCTCGTTTGACTTGAGTAAGTTATAAAAAATTGTGGTGGGGGTAACTAGAATTTACCAGAATGGATTAGGATTTGGATTTGAGTAAACTTTAGTTACATAAAAAAACACGACTATGTTTGTCCACAGTTAATTGTATGTACATCCTTAGGTAAAAATTATAATAATAATAATACTCTTTAGTGGAAGGTAACCACCAGGCGAGGTTAATGCTCAAAGCATTTTCTACCACCCAACCCTCAGAGTCTTATTATTATGTGGTCACAAACTCAAATGAATGAGGAAAAATTTCTTGCATTGGAGCACGTGGAACAATACCTTCATTCACTTGGAATACCCTAGCAGAACTAGGTATGAGTAATATCCCCCTCACTGAAATTAACCCTCAAGTTCTCAAAGATTCTATTCGTATTCTCAACTTACACCTCTTCAACCAATAATCAATTTTAAAAAATTCTCCAAATTATCCATCTACCTACTTGATATTTCCAATAAATTGGAATAGTAGATGTAGGATTTGCCCTTTAGGAGGGTTCAACTTGGGCTTAAAATTGCAAGAACATAGAGAAAGGAAAAATTGTGCTGCTTACCCAGTTGACGAAAAAATGTGATGAAGTGAAAAGTGGAAGTGGTGAAGAGGTTAGAGCTGTTGGTGATTGGTGAGAAGATAGCATTCCCAGCAGGCAGGAGGGGAAGTTGGTTCTCCAAAATGGCAGGGTTGCCAGCTGACTTGGAACAGATTTCTTGGTGTGGGACTTTTAACTTTTGTTAGGGTTTAAAAAATACTTCCCTCCACTCTCAACTCAAGCACGAAATGATCAGGAGAGGAAATAGGAGACAGGAGCGGCAACTCAGACATTCACAAGAATTATACAGTAGAAGTATATCGTCAACTAAAATTATAAAATAAAAGATAAACCATACATCAAGACTACATTAAGAAAACCGGACTGTATAGTCAAGGGACGGATACGTCTCACGGTCGAGCCTGCTCTCTCTCTCTCTCTCTCTCTCTCTCTCTCTCTATCTCGAGAATGTTAAGTTTATGACCTCGGAAATTATTGCAAAGAATTGCAATTTTAATTACCTTTAAACTGGACCTACGTAAAATTCTAAACATCATTGCTACCTGGCCTAAATGGCCAGTCGGAACTTATGTTTTTTTATTCTAAATCAGTCACCAAAAAAAGAGTCAATCCGTATTTTACCACTTGTCGATATCATGGGTGGTTCTCAAGAATCTTGAGTCAAGATAAAAGGAGTGGGGTGAGACTTTATACGTACTCATTCTGAATATTATAAGTTACGGACAAACTGCTAGGCTGGTATGCAGAGACGATTTAGTAATCCCTATAGGATAAATAGGGTTCACTGTAGGGTGGTCCCGAGCTTGCTATAGGGAATACTTCGACCTTGACAATTATTATTTTATTAAAGAAACATCTGAATGCACATTGCACACATGCACATTGCACACATGCACATTGCACACAGACGCTTTAAACAAACGTCTCTGAATAACAAAATCACCTGAAGGGACAGATGACCAAGGCATCCCTACAGTGAGGACTCTGCAACTCTGCATGCAACCCCTAGTCTCCATAATTCAAATAAATAAAATAATGATAACAGTACAATTCACCAAATCAGTCTCACATTTTTAGGGCTCCCACTCCACTATTACTCCTACCTCCACGAGAAGTTTGGATTCGTAATCCGTGTTCTGGTCTGGCAACACTGCTTCTGGGCAATACGTTACGAGTAGCGGAAATTTTCAAAATAGTCATTGATTGGGTAGCGTAAAAGTACGCTGGTGATCCCTGTTCGAATCCCTGCTTGGTAGAAAAATTTCTTCTCCCTTATTTGGAAGTCCGGGATTCACTCATACCTCATGAGATTAAGGAAAAATCAGTTCCCAGTTACTGTATGAATAAATACATATTTTGGTTTTTGGTTTATACCCTGGTAAAAAAAAGAGAAAAATTTGGTAAATAGGTACATCTATAATGTAATGTATTTGGAAAAGTGATGAGAGTTTTTTGGGTGGAATGTGTAAGATAGGGAAAACCGACGCTTAGCAATGACTTCAGTTATAGAATTTGTATATTAATTTCGCCCTAAAAGACGTTTTTCAAAGTATTACCTCTGTGAAGCGCAACAAAATGTTGCACTCATCATCATAGGGTGGCGTCGTCGTGAACGATGGTAGCCAGATAGTGGAGGAATGACTCAGCACTTCTACCACTCTCTTTACAAGGAGGCTAATAATTGACAAGGGCCCCCAGAACCAAGCCAATGCTGGTCTACTCCCTGTTTATAGTCCCCCAGCCAGACTGCTGGTCTACTCCCTGTTTATAGTCCCCCAGCCAGACTGCTGGTCTACTCCCTGTTTATAGTCCCCCAGCCAGACTGCTGGTCTACTCCCTGTTTATAGTCCCCCAGCCAGACTGCTGGTCTACTCCCTGTTTATAGTCCCTCAGCCAGACTAGTCCCCCAGCCAGCACTCAGTGGGAAAAAACTCACAATTTATCTGACCTGCCTCCGGGGCGGGGTCTGTGTCTCCTTGGCTCCACCCTGTCTCCCGTGGCTCCTCCCTCGTCTCCTGAATACTCCTGGCCACTCCTCCCGACCTGCACAGGTCCAGGACGAACAAATTCAGGGTGAAAAACTTGGACAGTTGGTTCAGAAACTTGGTTAGAATTTGGGATAACATGAGATCAAAACTATACACTGTCTCTGAAGTTGAGGTTTAACGTCATAGCAAGGTGCTAAAAGATTCTAAAAGTTCTTAGGTACCTATTTACCTAAGTACTTTATATTCTATAGCAATTTTTGTAAAATAAACTATGAACTGTATAGAATAGCTTTAGAACGAAACTATACACTGTGTTTGAAATTGAGAGTTCATTAACATAGCAAGAAGCTCAAGATCTATAATAGTTGTTATAGATATAAGTGTTCTATAGAAATGTCTGTAAAAGAAACTACGAACTGTATAGAATTTAGGATAAATACAGAACAAAATTATAAACTCTCAGGTACTGAAATTGAGGGTTAACATGAAATTAAAACTAAAACTGTGTCTTTGAGGGTTAATTGAGGATTAAAATTAGCGAATCAAAACTACTCATAAACTCTGTCTGATTTTTTGTGTTAACTTTGGAACAAAACTATAAACTGTCTCGGAAATGGAGGGTTTATATTAGATCAATACTTAAATTGAGGGTTAATATTAGATCAAAACTACTTAAAACTATGTCTGAAATTGAGGGTTAACATTAGAGCAAAAATTATTAACTGTTTCTGAACATTAGGGGGTTAGGGTTAACATTAGTGGGTTAGGGTTAACATTAGGGTGTTAGGGTTAGGGTTAGGGGGTTAGAGTTAACATTAGGTGGTTAGAGTTAACATTAGAGGGTTAGGGTTAACATTTAAGAGCATTGGAATAACTATAGAGTACAGATACAGGGAAGAACTCAAATTGTTAGGTTAGTCCTCTTCTACAAAAAATGCCTGTCAATTTTTTTTTTGAAATGAATAGAATATAGGATAGCATTTTCGATTAATTCAACTTTATCTTCAAGCCTTGCTTCTATAAATTCACTGTAAAAAATGTAAATAATAATACTTCCGATTTCTTATATTACAAATTCAGTGGAAGTAATAAACAAACCAAGACGAAAAAATCTTTTGTTAAAGCACAGCTTAAATACTATACAAGTAATTAGCATCTCTATTTAATATTAAATAAATAATTTATTTACTCACTAACCTCTTTCAAATGACCTTTCCCGGGTTCTATACTTGTCTTATTCTCATGTTAAACTTCTTAGCGTGGCTCTAGTTACATAATTACAGATGATTTAAATAAAAAGTTAACGTCAAAAGTTCTTTTGTTTCAAATTCTTGAAAAAACTCGATTTTTTTTCTCTTCATTTGAACTGTTTAAATTTCACCGTTTGGTCAAACTATTTAAATTGCTTGTTTGTTTGCTAACTTATTCTCTCTTTCTCACTCTCTCGCTCTCATCTCATTGATAAGGGGGAATCAATTCATTATAGAAATGAACATAATATACCTACATACCTACTTCATAGGTTTCAAAAGGAATCCAATTCATTATATTACTATTCAGAATTCCATATACCTACTTAGAGGTTCATAGGTTTCAAAGTGAGAGCTATTATTATTATTATTAGATGATATTATTATTATTTATTTGAAGACAAAGAAAAAATGGAAATTATATGAACAATAAAGAAAACAGACAGACAGACAGACCGACGGACAGACACAAAACTAAAGTTAGTTAGAAGGTTATGAAATGTCCAGAAATATGAATAAAAAATTGAAATCGGAGCAAAAAAATATTTATTTATTTACAAAAACGAACACAATTCAGCTAATATTAGAAAATTCTCGGAAGTAAATAGATATCTAACAATTAAGAGAAAAGAAAAAATGAAAACTATAAAAAAGAAAAAATAGATAAGTATAAACACATAAATGTCCTAACTAAAGGGCGGGGTTATTGCCTCTTCCACCCAACCCTTAAGTAGTAAAATAATTAAAGGAGTAGTATTAATGGACTAATGGACTCGTAACCTGGTAGTTAAGTGATTAACCCGCTAGTCTGGTAATTCAGGTAGCGTAGGGATCCGTTAGTTCGAATCCCATACCGTGCATGAATTTTTCCTCATTAATTTGGGTTTTTGACCACATAATAATAAGACTCGGAAGGTTAGGTGGTAGAAAATCCTTTGACTATTAACCTCGCCTGGTGGTTAAATTCCACTAAAGAGTATTATTATTATTATTATTATAAGGAGAGATTGATGGACAAATAGAAAGAATATTATTATATTTTACCTTCTAATCGCTGGGAGTAGTACTAGATATCCACATTAACCTCACCCAGCCTGCGTTGGGTCGGAAATGCTATTATCACGTGTTATTTACTTCGGAGGGAACAGAAATTTTGTTACAAAAAAATCTGTCCGACCCGGGATCGAACTTAGGGTCTCTGGACCACGGGCAGTAGTCACAACCGGTACACCAATGAGCCTGGCCATGGAGCTACTAATACTTATACTGATTACAGTGATAGTAGCGTTGGTGGCGGTGATAATGATTAGTGATAACATCAGACATCAAAGGAAATATGATGTGCCAGAGATTTATGTAATACTCTTATGTAACGTGCACTTTACTGTTAACTTTTATGTAACTATTATTTACTTTTCTTTTATGTACTCGTAGATAACAGCATAACAACCTAGCTTGTGTTTTTTTTTTTTTTTTTTTTTTTTACCTGCCAACAGACCGATTTTTTTTCAGCTATAATCATATCATTTTTATTTATTATTACAAGTAAAACACCTGGCTTATGTTAGCGTCGATGGCGCGTTGGATGCACCGATTATAGTAGGATCAACGGGGTTAAGCCACGTCCAGCGTGGTGAAGACTTTAATTCCAATTTTTAAGTCGGGAAACAGATGTGATGTTGGTAATTACCGCGGTGTATGTATCCAATCCGCTATTCCCAAAGTTCTCGATAAGTTAATTACCACCCATCTGACTTTTGCCTGCAAACATTTCATTGCTGACCAGCAGCATGGTTTCACATCGAAGAGATCTACAGTGACAAATCTCCTATGTTACCAGCATGACATCATTCAGTCTTTTCAAACGTGTTCCACTGTTCATTCTGTCTACACTGATGTTGCTAAAGCTTTTGACAGGGTTGATACTGACTTCCTATTGTCTAAGCTAAAATCGTATGGCATTGGTGAATCCTTTCTAACTTGGTTGTCTTCTTATTTTTCTGGTAGGACCCAAGCCGTACGAGTTGGAGACAGTCTTTCTCAACCTATTCAGGTTACCTCTGGAGTCGGTCAGGGGAGCCATATTGGTCCATTGCTCTTTTCTTTATTCTTTAACGGTGTATGTATCCAATCCGCTATTCCCAAAGTTCTCGATAAGTTAATTACCACCCATCTGACTTTTGCCTGCAAACATTTCATTGCTGACCAGCAGCATGGTTTCACATCGAAGAGATCTACAGTGACAAATCTCCTATGTTACCAGCATGACATCATTCAGTCTTTTCAAACGTGTTCCACTGTTCATTCTGTCTACACTGATGTTGCTAAAGCTTTTGACAGGGTTGATACTGACTTCCTATTGTCTAAGCTAAAATCGTATGGCATTGGTGAATCCTTTCTAACTTGGTTGTCTTCTTATTTTTCTGGTAGGACCCAAGCCGTACGAGTTGGAGACAGTCTTTCTCAACCTATTCAGGTTACCTCTGGAGTCGGTCAGGGGAGCCATATTGGTCCATTGCTCTTTTCTTTATTCTTTAATGACTTGCCTCGTGTCATAAAGCATTCCTCAGTCTTGCTATTTGCGGACGATGTCAAACTCTATAAGACCATTAAATGTTTCACCGACTGTCATCTTCTTCAGAATGACATTTCTTCCTTTCATCAGTGGCTATCTTGTAATGGGTTAAATCTTTCACTCCACAAATGTTTTGTTGTTGAATTCTCAAGGAACAAATCCTTGGACTTCACCTACAACATTGATGGAGTTCCGCTTGTCCGTGTAGAGGAGATCAAAGACTTGGGTATCACTCTTGATCGGAATCTCTCCTTTATTTCTCATACATCAAATCTTTCCATGAGATGTCATCGTATCTTAGGATACATATGGAGAAATTCCAAGGGTTTATCTTCTCATGCTTTCATTCTCTTATACAAGGCCCTTGTCAGATCCATTTTGGAATATGGCTGCGTAGTTTGGTCCCCCCATTACGATATCCATGTTAAAGTCCTTGAGCGTGTTCAGAGAAAGTTCATGTGGTATTTTAATTTCCGTTACCCGAATGTTGATCTTGACCTACCTTCACTTAGGGATCGCAGGCTCACTGCCGACGATGCTTTCTTAAGAAAGTTGATTGCTGGTGACATTGATTGTTCTCGGTTACTCGAACTTATTAAATTAAACTGCCATCGCCGCTTACGCAATAATAGAACTTTTCTTATAGATCAGTGTTCGACAAATTATTCTTATTACTTGCCCCTTAATAGAATGATGAGAGCCGCCAACTCTTGACATGCAAGATAAATATCTTGCAAACATTTGTATATAGTTGACATTGTACAGCTATTGCTTTCTTTATTATTATTTATTGTTTCATTCTAGTCTCCTTCTTGAAAATTTTACTGTGATAATTTTGACTTTTGAATTTCTCAATTACTTGTAAGCTTTTATTTTACTGTTTATTAATTGTATTAATATTGTATTGTCTATTGTAACTATGTATAAAGGGCTTGACCCGTAATTATACGTCCGTTCTGCGGATTATTATTATTATTATTATAAATTTTTCGTATCTCTCGTTCAGGCAGAACCACCAAACCCCGCCAGGTGGCGTATCTTGTTCATATACATAATGTTCTATGTATCTTGTTACTATATATGTATACATATTGTACTATATAGAAGTCACCGTGGCAGAGTGAGTTAGCGCGCTAGGCATTGCACGCACGGTGACCTGGGTTCGATCCCCAGTGGGGCAGGATTTTTTCTGCTCTGTTCTTGGGTGTTCGGGGTCCACTCATACCTCGTGAGGAAAAATGAGTAGTTACTTGAATGAGTAACGACCAGTGGCGGCATTACCAGAGTAAAAAGAAATTGATGTAGGTAATAGAATAATTCGAAAAGTACAGGAGGCTCTTAGTAATGCTGCGCTACCCAGAAAAATTGTGAAGAGGCCTTGTGCTTCACCTCAAATAAAACCATACATACATATTGTACTATAATATATCTTATTCATATACATCACTACATCCATCCTAACTGTCCAAAAACATTTATGACAAACATCGATTGACACTTAAACTTGAGAGAGAGAGAGAGAGAGAGAGAGAGAGAGAGAGAGAGAGAGAGAGAGAGAATGGGAAAGTGAGAGAGAAAAAGAGAAAGGGAAGAGTGTGTGTGTGTGTGTGTGAGAGAGAGAGAGAGAGAGAAAGATAAAGATAGTGAAAGACGAAGAGAAAAACAATCCAAAAGAGAGATAGAGGAACATGGAGAGAGAGAGAGAGAGAGAAAGTGAGAGAGAGAGAAAGATAAACATAGTGAAAGAGAAAGACGAAGAGAGTAACAATCCAAAAGAGAGATAGAGAGAGGGAAATATGGAGAGAGAGAGAAAAGAGAGAGAGATAGAGAAATATGGAGAGAGACTCAGAGAATAACAAGATATACTATACAAAAGATGACAAAGTTTTTATGTCTCTTTTCAAGTTTTTAACAGCTTTCAGCAGATAGAGGCGAATAAGAAGCAAGGCAATGATGATGTTGATTTTTTTTAACCAAAGAGATAGAGAAAAAAGTAAAACCTTCTTTCTATCCTAGCCATAGTGTGGGGTTCCAATACTTTTAACTGTGTATCCACTAAACAAGGAGAGAGAGGTGGTCACGAGATATTGGAACACAAAGAGAAAGAACGAGAGAGAGAGAGAAAGATAATAGCAAGGCATTAAAACTTATTCAAGACCAAAGAAGAACAAATAAAATTGGGCGGGAGAAGCAGAAAGAGAGAGTGAGAAAATGATAGATAGTGAAAGAGGAGAGAGAAAAAAAGATGAGAAAAAGGAGTTGAGAGCAAAGATGAGAGAAAATGAAAAATAGTTTACTCTCTGTCAGAAATTAAACATGTATAGTGAAAGACAGACAGAGAAAAGAGAATGGAGAAAAAGAAAATGAAAGATAGTAAAAGATAGAGAGGGAGCAGAGAAAGAGAGAGAGAAAAAGAAAATGAAAGATAGTAAAAGATAGAGAGGGATCAGAGAAAGAGAGAGAGAAAAAGAAAATGAAAGATAGTAAAAGATAGAGAGGGATCAGAGAAAGAGAGAGAAAAAGATAATAAAAGATAGAGAGTGAGAGGAGAAAAAGAGAGAAAAAGAAAATGAAAGATAGTAAAAGATAGAGAGGGAGCAGAGAAAGAGAGAGAGAAAAAGAAAATGAAAGATAGTAAGAGATAGAGAGTGAGCAGAGAAAGAGAGAGAAAAAGAAAATGAAAGATAGTAAAAGATAGAGAGGGAGCAGAGAAAGAGAGAGAGAAAAAGAAAATGAAAGATAGTAAGAGATAGAGAGTGAGCAGAGAAAGAGAGAGAAAAAGAAAATGAAAGATAGTAAAAGATAGAGAGGGAGCAGAGATAGAGAGAGAAAAAGAAAATGAAAGATAGTAAAAGATAGAGAGGGAGCTGAGAAAGAGAGAGAAAAAGAAAATGAAAGATAGTAAAAGATAGAGAGGGATCAGAGAAAGAGAGAGAAAAGGTAATGAAAGATAGTAAAAGATAGAGAGGGATCAGAAAAAGAGAGAGAAAAAGAAAATGAAAGATAGTAAAAGAGAGAGAGAGAGAGTAATATAAAAGAAGAGAAAAAGAAAATGAAAGATTGTAAAAGATAGAGAGGCATCAGAGAAAGAGAGAAAGAAAGAGAGAGAAAAAGAATATGTAGGATAGTTAAAGAATGCGAGGGATCAGAGAAAGAGAGAGAAAAACAAAATGAAAGATAGTAAAAGATAGAGAGGGAGCAGAGAAAGAGAGAGAAAAAGAAAATGAAAGATAGTAAAAGACAGACAGAGGGTTACTATAAATTTTCCGCGACCCAACCCAGTCTCACTGGCTCCAGTAAGTCGACACCGAATTACAAAAAAAAAAAAAAAAAAGTCTTGTGCAATTTTTTTTGCGACACTTGCCAATGTTGAGAATCTCATTTCTTTCCATTCTCTCTCTCCCTCCCTCTCTTTCTCTCTCTCTTTTTCTATCTCTCTTTCTCTCTATCTCTCTCTCTCTGTCTTTCTCCTTCTAACTCTGTTTCTCCTTTTATCTCTCTCTTTCTCCTTGAGACTCTCTCCTTTTCAATTTCTCTCTCTTTCCTCTCCTTCTCTTTCATTCGTACTCCTATTATTCTCTCTCCTTTCTCTTTCTCTCTCTTTCCTTCTAATTCCGTCTCCTCTTTTATCCTCTCTCCCCTCACCTTCCCTCTCACTAATCTTTCTCTTATTTTCTTATTCTCTCTTCTATTCTCTTTATCTCTCTCTCCTTCTAGTTCTGTCTCCCTTCTTTTATCTCTCCCTTCTCCTTCTCTCTCACCCATCTTTCTCATATTCTCTCTCCTTTCTTTTTCTCTCTCTCCCTTTCTACTTCTGTCTCCCCTCTTCTATCTCTCCCTTCTCCTTCCCTCTCACCAATCTTTCTCATATTCTCTCTCCCTTCTCTTTCTCTCTCTCTCTCCTTCTAGTTCTGTCTCCCCTCTTCTATCTCTAACTTCTCCTTCCCTCTCACCAATCTTTCTCATATTCTCTCTCTCTCTTCTTCTAATTCCCTTTCCCCTCTTCTATCTCTCCGTTCTCCTTCCTTCTCACCAATCTTTCTCATATTCTCTCTCCCTTCTCTTTCTCTATCTCTCTCTCTCCTTCTAGTGCTGTCTTCCCTCTTTTATCTCTCCCTTCTCTCTCACCCATCATATTTCTCTTATTCTCTCTTCCAATCCCCTTCTCTCCCATCTCTCACCCATCTTTTCTCTCTTCCATTCTCTTTCTCTTCCATCTCCTCCTTATTATCTTCTAAACCTTATTTCATTTATCTCTTTTCTTAGTTGAGTTTATTCCTACTCAGACATGTCCTTGAGATGTGTTTTATTCTCTTTGAATCTTATTCTTTTTTATTTTAATTTTCTTAGTCTTCTTCTCTTCATATTATAAGTCCTTGAGATATTATGTCTTATTCTTTTTGTTTTTTTTTTATACTAAACCAAGTATTATTGTATTCAGTCATGTCCTTGAGATAGTGCCTTCTTTTTATTTTATTATTCTTAGTCTTTTTCTATTCGTTCATATCTTTTAGATAATAAGTACATTATGTCTTAAGCATTTTTTATCTAATCATTATTATTTGACTTGACCAAGTCTTTTTTATTATTATTATTATGTTATCTTTTTCTATTCAGACATGTCTTGTTCTCTTTGTATCTGATTCTTTTTATTTCATTATTCTTATTATTTTTCTATTTAGACATTCCCTTAAGATATTATGTCTTATTCTTTTTGCATCTTTTTTTACTTGACCAAATATTTTTCTATTCGTCCGTGTCTTTGAGATACTTATATCTAATTCTCTTTCCATGTCTCTTGTTCTCTTCATTTTATTTCTACAAGTCTTTTTCTATTAATACATGCATGTCCTTGAGACTGTCTGATTTTCTTTGCATCTAGTTCTCTTCATTTTATTTCTCCAACTCTTGATCTATTCATCCATGTCCTTCACATCTATCTTCTTCTTTCTATTGAGCCTTTAATACTTTAATTGGTTCCATTTCGCCCGCCGCGGTACCACACACTATGTTAAATTTTTGAATACTGCATATTTTTTTTTTTTTTAATATTCCTTGGAACGCTGGTAAAAACTCGAAAATATTCTTTCAATTATTTCTCTTTTCTTTTACAATTTAAAGTATATTGTACTATGTTTGATCTATTTCTTTCTCATTCCTTCTTACAAGAAACAATTCTTCAAATTCTATATCTACTTATTTCTTTGCTTCGGACATTACTGTTGCTCTAATTATTTTATTTTCGATCTCTCGCTTTTCTTTTAAAGTCTCTAGAACCTACACTACAGAATATTTGTACAAACCAATTCCTCTTTGTTTCAAAAAACTGAAAAAAGATTTCTTAAAAAAAAATGTATATAATATATATTTTCATCTAAGTCTTTATTTGAGCTTCTAACATCTTCTTTACTTATCTGCTTTTTTTCTATAGTCCATTTTTCCATCTTCTATTGTGTGAAGTCTAAATTATTTTTATTGGACGTATTATACATATATGATATATGTAGTATATTAATTTCGATAAGTAGCCATCCTTCTTTGTTCTAGCTCGGAGAAAAGCTCAGCCCGATTTTTTTCTTATTGTTTTTTTTTTTTTTTTTTTTTTTTCCTTTCTCTTTTCCTATCTATCTCTTATTAAAAGGATTTCTTAGTTGTATTAAAAGGATCTGCGGTTCGTTAATACAATACGTTGCTTTTTTCCAAAAGGATTCTCAAGTTTTTTATCATGTTCTTTTTATTTTTTTTTTTCTTCTTCTTGAAGACTGAGAGTAGGGGTAGAACAGAGTTCAAAACCATTTCCTATTAATTTTTGTTTGCAGATAAATAACTATACTATGGACATCAAATATTGTTAGATTAGATTTACAGAAGTGACTTTGATCTGTGAAATAAAGAAAAAAATCGGGGCAAAAAAATATTTTTTTTTTTACAAAAACGAACACAATACTTCCGGGATCTATTATTAGAAATTTCTCGGAAGTAGTACACAAATCAGCACTCAAATTAACCTCACTCAGCCTGATTGGGGCCGAGAATATCCAGCATAAAGAGAGTTTGAAAATGAATGGTCACTTAGCCAAATCCTAACTTCGCTGGACGTTGTTTTTCTTCAGTGACAAAACGAGAACTGTTATACTTAATGTGCCATCGTCCTACTCAAAGAATCTTTTCCATGAAGCTACGTCCAGAAAACAGAGATGCACAACCACTAAACCAGAACTGTACTGGTGGTCAAGTGGTTAACGCACTAGTCTGGTAATCCAGGTAGCGTAGGGATCCGTTGGTTCGAATCTCACCCAGTGCATGAATTTTTCCTCATTAATTTGAGTTTGAGACCACAAAATAATAAGACTCTGAGGGTTAGGTGGTAGAAAATGCTTTGAGCATGAACCTCGCCTGGTGGTTACCTTCCACTAAAGAGTGTTATTATTTTTATACGAATGGAATAAGCTGATTATCGCAAGGTCATTCAAGGTTAGGTTATAACTGGGGTTGCAACCGAAACGAAGCAAGGGACAGCTCGTAATTACAAATACAGTCAATCTAGACACGACAATTTAGAGAAAACTGAAACTAAAACGAAATATTATAAGCTAGGAAAATAAATAAAAGCTAGAAAAAAACTCGAAAAATCAAACTATTCGAATATTTCCACCCCAGTTGTATTGCTACTTCTTATCTTCCCACAATTCTCTCTCCTTCCACTTTCTCTTTCTCTCTTATTTCTTCTCTCTCCCACAATTCTCCCTCCTTTCTCTTTCGCTCTATCTCTCTCTTTTTCTCCCCCTCTCTCTCTCTCTCTCTCTCTCTCTCTCTCTCCCTCTCTCTCTCTCTCCCCTTCTCCTCTTCCTCCTCTCTCTCTCTCTCTCTCTCTCTCTCTCCGTCTCCTATATCTCTCTCAATCTATCTTTTCTCTTCTCTCTCAAAACTTTCTGATTCCCCTCCCAATTTATTCTCCTCCTTCTTTTCAACACATTTCCCCCTTCTACATTTTATTTTTCTGGAACTTTGCCTCTGCTTCCTCTCTCTCTCTCTATTCCTCTTTCTCTCTCTCTTTCTTTCTCACTCTATTCCTCTCTCCCCCCCCCTCTTTCTACTTTTCTATTTATCTTCAACGATTCCTTTTTCCCGCTTATCCTTCTCTCTATTTCTTTTTCTCCCTCCCATTCTTTTTTTATCTCTCTCTCTAGAAATTTCTCTCTCCCTTTCTCCCTCCCTTTCTTTATCTCTTTGTCTCTCTCTCTCCCTCCCACAATCGCTCATCCCACTCCCTCACCAATAATAATTCTCCTCAGTTTCCCAATCTCTCCAATTTGTCGTACAAGTTTCGATTCTTCTTTTTTTCTCCCCCTTCAATTTTCCCTTATTTTTATTTCCCTCTCTTCTTCTCCTCCTGAACGATTTTTTCCCTCTCCCTATAGTTCTACCTCTCCTTGGTCAGTTGTAGTACTTGTAGTAATGTAGTAGTCATCGTGGCGGAGTGGACTAGCGCAATGGTCTGTCACGCATGGTGACCTGAGTTCGAATCCGGGCGAAGTAGAATATTTTAGCATTCTGTATTTTGGATTTAGGGCGGAATTAATAGACGTTTTTGTAATACCTCTGTGGTGCTAAGTCACGGATTGCGTACTGTGTAAGATAGGGAAAACCGACACTTACCAACGACTTAAGTTATTGATGTTGTCTATTAATTCCGCCCTTAATATCTACCACAATACCCTTTGTCAATGATTGCATGTCAAAATAGTTTTCAATTTGGTGTGAGTAGAAAGTAGGTACTTGAAAAAAAAAAAAAAAAAAAAAAAAAAAATCTCGAGTTCACTCATACCTTGTGAGGAAAAACGAGTGATTTTTTTGTATGAGTAACGATGGATGGAATGATGGAATTCGAATATTCGTCATGCTATGCTGATGAAATACTCAATACAGTTATGCCATAATACACAAAGAAGACCACATAGCTAACAATTATACATGATTATGAGTACTGTTACTTAATTGTACTTCTGTCTCATTTTTTTCTCTCTCTCTCTCTCCCTCCCACAAATCTCCCAGTTCTTCTCCTTCACTCCTCTCTCTCTCTCTCTCTCTCTCTCTCTCCTTTACTCCTTCGTTCTTCTCTCTCCTCTCTCCTCTCCCTTACTCCTTCGTTTCTCTCTCTCTCCTCCCTTACTCCTTCATTCCTTTCTCTCTCTCTCTCTCTCCCACGAATCTCCCAGTTATTCTCCTTCGTTCCTCTCTCTCCCTCTCTCTCCCTTACTCCTTCATTCCCTCTCCTCTCTCTCCTCCACGAATCTCCCAGTTATTCTCCTTCGTTCTCTCTCTCTCTCTCTCTCCTTACTCCTTCATTCCTCTCTCTCTCTCTCCCTTACTCCTTCATTCCTCTCTCTCTCTCTCTCTCCCCAATACTCCTTCATTCCTTCTCTCTCTCTCTCTCTCCACGAATCTCCCAGTTCTTCTCCTCGTTCCTCTCTCTCTCTACTCTCATCCTCTCCATACTCCTTCTCTCCTCTCCAACTCGTTCATTCCTCTCCTTTCTCCTTCTTCTTCCTCTCTCCTCTCCTTCACCTCTTCTCCTCTCTTCTTACTCCTTCATTCTCTCTCTCTCCTCTCTCCAATACTCCTTCTTCCTCTCTCTCTCTCTCTCTCCTCTCCCAATTCTCCTTCTCCTCTCTCTTCCCTTCCTTCACTCTCTCTCTCTCTCTCTCCTCTCCCAATATCTCCTTCATTCCTCTCTCTCTCTCTCTCCCCAATCTCCTTCATTCCTCTCTCTCTCTCCTTCAATACTCTCTTTCATTCCTCTCTCTCTCTCCTCCCAATCTCCAGTTCTTCTCCTTCATTCTTCTCTCTCTCTCCTCTCTCTAATACTCCTTCGTTCCTCTCTCTCTCTCTCCATTCTTCCCTCATTTTCTCTCTCTCTCTCAATTCTCCTTCATTCCTCTCTCTCTCTCTCCCCCAATTCTCCTTCATTCCTCTCTCTCTCTCTTCAATACTCTTTCATTGCTTCTCTCTCTCTCCTCTCTCCTCCCACAATCTCCCAGTTCTTCTCCTCTCTTCTTCCTCTCCCTCTCTTCTCTCCTCTCTCTCTCCAATTCTCCTTCATCCTCTCTCTCCTCTTCAATCTCTTCTTTCCTCTTCTCCCTCCTCTCCTCCTCTCTCCTATCACTACCTTCGTTCCTCTCTCTCTCTCTCTCTCTCCTCATTCTCCTTCTCTTCTCTCCAATAATCCTACATTCTCTCTCTCTCTCCCTCCCCCCACAAATCTCCCAGTTCTTCTCCTTCATTCTCTCTCTTCTTTCTCTCTCTCTCTCTCCAATACTCTTTCATTCCTCTCTCTCTCTCTCTCTCTCTTTCTCTCTCTCTCTCTCTCTCTCTTCCTCCAATATTCCTACATTCCTCTTTCTCTCCCTCCCACAAATCTCCCAGTTCTTCGGGCGGGTTTCCTCCCATCCCGAAACGCGCGGCTGACTTCTCGCATCTCGCCTCATTGTGGTTCCTCGCCCTGCGTACGACGCACGTAATACGTTACGCTACGCGGCAGCGTGACGCAAAATAAACGTGTTCCAATTTACATAAAACGTACGTAATTAAGATTTTTTTATTTATATAAACGTGTTCCAATTTACATAAAATAGAGATATACGTGACTAATAATAATTCAAACGTGAAGTAAATGTTGATTTCACTGAAATGATTAATTATTTATATTTTTGCGTACGAAGCACTGCTACAAATATTGCGGAAACGTGACTTTAAATAAATGTGTTTGTTTTCTATATCACATAAAATATAAGTACGTGACTAATATTTCTGACGTGAAATAAATGTTGATATAACAATTTTTTTAATTATTATAATTTTTGCGTACGAAGCATAGCTACAAATATTGCGGAAACGTGACTAAAAATAAACATGTTTGTCTTCTAAATTACATAAAATATGCGTACGTGATGAATTACTCTGACGTGAAATAAATGTTGATTTAACAAAAACAATTAGGTATTTATTATTATTTCGCGGATTACTACAAATATTGGGGAAACGTGACTAAAAATTAAATGTGTTTTAATTTACAGAAAACATACGTACGTACGTAATTGACTAAAAATAAATTTTCTAATTTATTTTCATAATACGTGACGAATAATTCCAACGTGAAATCAAAACACGTTTTATGTTCTCTGCACGTTATTCTAGTACGGATTCGTTTAGATTTTTTTTATGTTATTATTTGTAAATATTTTTACTTACAAAACACGTCTCTACGACTACATAGTATACGGAAACGTGACTAAAAATTAACCTGTTTGTTTTCTTAAATAGTGTATACATACGTACGTGGTGAATAATTCTAACTTGAAATAAATACCTATACACATGTTGTTGGTACATTAAGATTCGTTTAACGAAAATTCTAATTTATTTTTATTTTTGCGTACGAAACACGTCTCCATTTTATGCAGAAACGTGACTAAAAATAAACGTGTTTGTTTTCTTGTATATAAATACTTACGTGATGAATAATTCTAATGTGAAATAAATATATTATACACCATATGATATTCTCTGTATGTTTAAATTCGTTCAAAATAGTTTTCTGCTGTAAATAGATTTTATTTATTATTTTTTAAGTATGATTTCACCCACCAGGGTGACAAGTTATGAGGAAAGGTGCCTAAAACAAAAAGGTCTTTTTTAGGTTAACCTGTAACGTGACAAAAGGTACTGATTTTTACGTGTCATATAATAAACGTGATTTTTCTTGTTTATGCACCTGATACGAAAAAAACGTGATTTTTGTTTACACGTTTACACGTAGGTGCGTGATCAATATTGTCAACGTGAAAATAAATCAACGATACTTTCCTTGAACTAAATAAATAATAATTAAATGAAGCAATAAATCTATACATTTATCATAACTTTGTATTTTAAAAATGGCTACAATAGTTTTTTTGCCCAAAGGCAAACAAAAAATACATATTTTAGCTATTTTTTTACGTTCTTGCAAATGTCCGGGATTTTTGCGTCACGTTTGAATGCAAGAAAAAAAAAACGCCCGATTTTTCCAACAACATGTGAATTTTTGAATCTGACTTTAACTATTTTAACAAATTCGGGGGTGTTGTTTTTTGTTTTTGTTTTTTTTCTACGGGTTTTGTTTTTTGTGTACAAAATCTGTTGTTTTTAACAAGTTTCTTTACTTTTTTTTAATTGTAATATTCTTTTAAAGTTCTTTTCTTTTTACTTCTATGTTTTTATTTCTACAAGTAACTATTTGTTTTCTAATTTTTATTTATTTATACATTATATACACTCTATAACAAATAGGGATGTATTATATAATATATGTTAATATAAATTATAAACACTTAAAATCAACACTTAAAACAGTTAACAAGTAAACAATAGCACCCACTCTGTAACAAATAGGGACATATTATATGTATGCTATTAATTAAAAACACCTAAAATCAACACTAAAAACAGTAAACAAGTAAATAATAGCACCCACTCTATTATTGGGTGGAGAGATTGCCACAGGCAATAACCCCGCCTTTTAGGTATAACATTAGCTTTATTCTCTTTTTACTTTCCTTATCTTATTTGTTCTTGTTTCTTCGTTCAATCTATTTATCTTTTCTTTATAATTTCATTGTATTTTACTGTATACAGAGTGTCCACTTTTAATGTGCGCCATAGGAAAAATACATGTAAAAACAGTTTTTCTTGTCTCAAAAGTCGCCATTAAGTATTTTAAATAAACCAGATATGTTAACTCATGTATTTTTATCTGAAGAATCCACTGGTGGTAATTTCATACACCTGGGACTTACAGTTAAAAAGTTAAGGGTTCGAAATCCGATAAATGTGTTATGTTTGAAACTCAACATTTTTGTACAATTGGATACTCTATTTTATGTATTTTTTCACGAGAAATTGATTAGTAATATTTTCAATTACCTGGGGTTTACAGTTAAAAAGTTCTGGGTTCGAAACCGAGTATTTGCGTTATGTTTGAAACTCAATATTTTCGTACACCTGGATACCTACCTGGTTTCTGGTTTTACTAACTGTGATACCCTATTTTAGCATTCTTTAACTTTATTTGTTAATTTTTTCAATAGAAATAACGATTTCTGCTTCTTTTGTCCGAAGAAGACCTACTGAAAAAAGGCGTGTTTTAAACTTGAATTCATGACTTTGTAAAAATGAATAACTGATTATCAGTTTATGGGTAGGTACTTGCTGATATTGAAGTTAGATTCGATTTTCAAAGATATCTCCATCAGCAGCAACACAATATCCCAATCTGTCGTAAAATTCATTGCGAACATTTGCCAATTGACGTGCTGTTATATTGTTGCATGCTTGGGTGATGGCATCTTTCAATGCCTCTACATTGGGGTATGTTTTACCTTCGTGATAAAATTTTTGCTTTTAGGTAACCCCAAAGAAAAAAGTCATTTGGGGATAGATCGGGTGATCTTGCTGCCCAATCAATATCACCATTGTGAGCTATCACCCTTCCTGGAAATGCTGCTTGTAAAAAAAAAAAATTCTCTTTCACCAACAACATTTGTGATTAATGGACCTATTTCATGAACAAGGAGGTCGAGGAAGAGTTCTGAAGTTAGACTTTCATTGTAGAATATTGGACCAATAATGTGTTGTTCTACTATTCCTGCCCAGACGTTTACTTTTTGTGGGTACTAAGTATGAGGCTGTACCAAGAGTAGAGAATTTTCTTTGGCCCACATCCGTGAGTTTTGAAAATTGGGAGCTTGTGTCAGATTTAAACTAGATTCGTCTGAAAATCGAATCTAACTTCAATATCAGTAAGTACCTACCCATAAACTGATTATCAGTTGTCCTCTTTTACAAAGTCATGAATTCAAGTTTAAAACACGCCTTTTTTCAGTAGGTCTTCTTCGGACAAAAGAAGTAGAAATCGTTATTTCTATTGAAAAAATACACAAATAAAGTTAAAGAATGCTAAAATAGTTAGTAAAACCAGAAACCAGGTAGGTATCCAGGGGTACGAAAATATTGAGTTTCAAACATAACGCAATTACTCGGTTTCGAACCCAGAACTTTTTAACTGTAAACCCCAGGTAATTAAAAATATTACCAATCAATTTCTCGTGAAAAAATACATAAAATAGAGTATCCAATTGTACAAAAATGTTGAGTTTCAAACATAACACATTTCTCGGATTTCGAACCCTTAACTTTTTAACTGTAAGTCCCAGGTGTATGAAATTACCACCAGTGGATTCTTCAGGTAAAAATACATGAGTTAACATATTTGGTTTAATTAAAATACTTAATGGCGACTTTTGAGACAAGAAAAACTGTTTTTACATGTATTTTTCCTATGGCGCACATTAAAAGTGGACACTCTGTATATTTTGCCTTACCTGATAAAGCATAATATAATAACAATAACAAATAAAAACATGTTATAAGTATGTTAAAAGTTGAAAACACTTAAAATCAACACTAAAAACAATAAACAATTAAGATAATAACACCCATTATATAATTGTATACACATATGTATTTATAGCTACATGAATATAGGTAGTGTAGGTACTCTAACAACCATGTGACTTAGATTTTATATTTTATTAAAACCATCAAAGGAGAGATGAAGTTTCCAGAAAATCATCTCCAAAGGATGTGCATTAATCAAAATTTACTGATTGGTTATTAATTGATTCGTGTTTTGAAGTCTTGGAATCTGCAGTCAATAAATGGAAGGTAAGTTTTTTTTTTTACGGGTGAGTAATAAGTTAGTAATTAAATAATGTATATTTATTTTAGTTTTTTTGTATTTTTTTTGTGGCTCTCTCCCTAAGGAATACTTGTAAGGATAAAATTAATACTTGAAGTTACTTTAAAGTCAAAGTTATTATATTTGTTTTTATCACAACTACCAAAACTCGCTTTTTTGTTTGGCTTGGGACTGGAACCAGCGACCTCCAGGTTACAAGTCCGCCGCCTCATCGATCAAGCTACTGAGGTCGGTAGGTTACTTGATACCAATGTAAAGGTAATTAAATCATTTATTATGTATGTTTTTATTTGTGGTGAAGCACAAGGCCTCTTCACAATTTTTGTGGGTAGCGCAGCATTACTAAGATCCTCCTTTACTTTTCGAACGATTCTATTATATTATTTTCTTTTTACTCTGGTAATGCCGCCACTGGTCGTTACTCATACAAGTAACTTCTCATTTTTCCTCACGAGGTATGAGTGGACCCCGAACATCCAAATACAGAGCAGAAAATTCCTGCTCCGCTGGGGATCGAACCCAGGTCACCGTGCGTGCAATGCCTAGCGCGCTGACTCACTCGGCCACGGTGACTACCATTAAATAATTTATTATATTTTTATGAATAATCTTTTTTCACCTTTAATTATCTATACGTATTAACGCGATAGTCTGGTAATCCAGGTGGTGTAGAGATCCGTTGGTTCAAATCCCACCCAGTGCATGCATTTTTCCTCATTAATTTGAATTTGTGACCACATAATAAATTATAAGACTCTAAGGGTTAGGTGTTAGAAAATGCTTTGAGCATTAATCTCGCCTGGTTGATACCTTCCACTAAAGAGTGTAATTATTATCAATCATCTTTTATCTTCTTTATCTAGGTACATGTGGTACATGCATATTGCATAATTGCAGAATTATGGTAGGCGCATCCAGTACAAATTCTCACTCATCTGTTTCTTACTGATTTCTAAATTGTCGTCAATGGTTAATTACCAATATACAGGGTGTAATTACTTCCTCATTAATTTGAGTTTGTGACCACATAATAATAAGACACTCGAGGGTTAGGTGGTAGAAAATGCTTTAAGCATTAACCTCGCTTGGTGGTTACCTTCCACTAAAGAGTATTATTATTATAATTTTTACCTAAGGATCTACATACAATTAAATGTGGACAAACGTCATGATGGTCTCCCAAACATTGGTATTTCACGGAAAATGCACGGAATTAGAAAATGCTTTGAGCATTAACCTCGCCTGGTGGTTACCTTCCACTAGAGAGTATTATTATTATTGTGCTGTGCTAACCACAAAAGTTGTGTAGAGGCGCTTGCTTTACTACGAAGAAATCAAACTACTTAATGGAGATTTATGATGCATTGATGCTGCAATAGAGGTTCTGGAACTCTGGACATTGCACTCTGGAGTCACTGGAGAACTGGGTATAGTACTACGAATCAAGAGAGAGAGAGAGAAATAGAGAGAGAGAGAGAGAGAAAGAGAGAGAAAGAGAGAGAGAGAAATAGAGAGAGAGAAAAAAAAGAGAGAGAAAGAAAGAGAGAGATAAAGAGAGAGAGAGAAAGAGAGAGAGAGATAAAGAGAGCGAGAGAGAGAAAGAGAGAGAGAGAAAAAGAGAGAGAAAGAAAGAGAGAGATAAAGAGAGCGAGAGAAAGAGAGAGAGAGAAAGAAAGAGAGAGAGACAAAAAAGAGAGAGAGAAAGAGAAAGAGAGAGAGAGAAAGAGAGGCAAAGAAAAAGAGAGACAAAGAGAGAGAGATAAAGTGAGAGAGATAGAAAGAGCGAGAGAGATAGAGAGAAAAAAGAGAGAAAGAGAGAGAGAGAGAGAGGAAGAGCGAGAGAGAGATGGATAGAGAAAGAGAGAAAGAGAGAAAGAGAGAGAGAGAGAGAAAAATAGAGAGAGAGAGATAGAGAGAGAGAAAAAAAGAGAGAGTGAGATAAAAAGATAAATAGAGAGAGAGAAAAAGTGAGAGAGAGAGAGATAGAGAGAGAGAAAAAAAAAGAGAGAGAGAGAAAGAGAGAGAGAGAGAGAGAGAGCTGGGCCATGGGACACCCACGCGTCTGAGAGTCAAAGACTTAAAAACCGGTGCCTGGGTCAGTGGTGGAGCTCTCACAATCCAGAGGTTGCAGGTTCAAAGACCTACAAGGTAAATATAATTATCTAAACACTTCTTAACTCTGTCCCGGTAGCTCAGTGGTAAAGGTGGCGGTTTATTAGTCATCTCAAAGGTTGGTTGTTTCTTCTCATACTTCTACATTACGGCTAGATGGCTTTGTCTCGTCTCGGTAGCTCAGTGGTAAAGGCGACACTATGTGAATCCAAAGATTTCAGAGTTCGTGGGTTCAAATCCCAGCCGGGACATGACAAGTTATCCTCCCATTTACGATTTCTAATACCACACAATAATACGTCTTGGGCTTACTGCTGGAATAATGGGACTCCATAGTCCTAATTATGGGCAGTATAAATAAGGCGATATTATTATTATTAATGTCTAATATATTCAGGCTAGACTGTTCAGTTATCAGAACTAGCTTGTATAATTATTACTCTATGCTTATTTAAGTGTAGATACGTAAAAAAAAATATTTATTTTTTATTGTTACCGACGGGTCTCGAACTACGGGTCTACAGACAGGACAAACAGGTACCTGTCCCGGCTTCGGATCACTAATCTACTATCCAAGATTTATACCTTTCATATTAAGATAGCTCTGAATCTATTATTGTGTTAGGCATAAGATACAGGGTTATAGAAACATCATTTTAGGAAATATATTAGGCATGCATGCCTCTTTTTATAACTACAGTGAAACCGGGATATAAGAGAACTGAATATAAGATAAACCTGGATATAAGAGAACTAAATATAAGAGAAACTTGATGGATACAAGAGCAAAAATAATTCCGGTCCATTGAATTCCCTTGTAATATAATAATAATTCCGTGTCCGTGAGGTAGGTATTAAACTATTGATAGGAGCAAGGACTCTGATTGTTAAGTCTCCTCTGTAAATAAATATCACTAAAAAAAAAAAAAAATATTGATAGGTACCTAAATCGAGGATTATACATGGATGCCCAGATCCAATGTCTAGACTCCTTTCATGTCCATTTATTCTATTTGGTTTTAACGTCCTGACTTGAGGTAGACAGGAGGGTTTTTACCCTCCAATTGCTGGTAATCGTACCAGATACCCACATTAACCTCACCCAGCCTGGGATTCTCTTGTATAACATGTTCGACTGTACTATAAATTAATCTACGAGTCTATGAGTATACCTATATACTTATTTTAATTAATTAAATTTGTTCATATTTACTCCAAGTTGAACCCTAATATCATAAAAAAGGTCATAAAAGTAAATAAATATGACCTAAAATTTCAAGATGAAAAGTCAACGTCAAAATGAAAGACTTACCCACTTATACTGGCATGTGGTAATTATGAATGTAGGAAAGAGGTTATTACTTACCTATGTATATATTATGTATTTACTTACCTATGTATATTTATGGATTTGCTTACCCGATAACTTTTTTTTATAATGTTGTTTATCTTTTGTTTTCTTGTTTATATTGTTCCATGTTTTGTATTTTAATTTTTATAATTACTTCTACGTAAATAATGTCCTAAATAAAGAAAGAAATAAATAATAATAATAATAATGAGCCCAGGCTTCTATTAGAGCCTGGATCTAGGCTCTCATAGCAGCCTAGGAGGGAGACATGTTAGAACGAGAGAGGAACGGGGCATGTTTGTCATTATGTAAATGAAATCACTTTCTTGGAAAATTTCTCAGAAGACATTTCGGCAATCCTTGTGCACACCAGGTTCGGATTCAGAGGGTTTCATTTAAGCCCCAGGGGTTTTTTTGGTGCTTAGATTTTTTAATCGTAATACCTAGAGTCGAACCTGGAAATAAGAGAAATCAAGGGACCGGATTTTTTTCTCTTACGTCTTGTTTTATTCTCTTCATCTCCTCTTACTCTGTCTTATCCCGCTTGAGCAGGGTCAACGATGTTCAACCTCATGGTTGAGGTATTATTATTATTATATTTAAAGCATTTCGGTATACACTCTTGTATGTATGCTATAGGTATGATTTAAATGGTACAATGGTACATGATGTAAATGCATGAATGAAAATTTTAAAATTTATAAAAAGAAAAATACATTAATAAAACCAGGTGGTAGATAAAAGTAAGTGATACTTTTCAGGACTAGCGGATTAAAAAAAAATAAAAATAATAATAATAAAAAAATAAAAATAAAAAAGGTAGTTTGGTTTTGCCACATTTTTTACGGCTGGATGCCCTTCCTACCTCCTAACGCGAACGATTCTATTTGATTTAACGTCCTGGATTAGGACGGGGGTTTTACCCTCCATTCGCTGGGAATCATACCAGCTACCCACATTAACCTCACCCAGCCTGGGTAGGGCCGGAAATGCCAACCTCACATGTACGGAGGGAACAGAATTTTCTGTGTGAAAAATCTGCTCCGACCGGGGATCGAACTCAGGATCTCTGGACTACGGGCAGTAGTCACAACCGTTATCCTTAATTCCTTATGAATATCTCTTATATCCTGTATTCCTTATGAATTTCTCTTATATCTTATTGTACATCTTCTTTCCCCGGCCTTTTTTTCCAGGCCTGGGGAAAAAAGATGTAGAAAAATCTACGTTTGTTTGAAAATTTGCATGTAACATTTTTCTCCTCTTTTCTATTTCTCTCTCTCTCTCTGTCTTCTACTTCTTCTTCTGATTCGTAAAATATTCTACACTCTACACCATAGTAAAATCCCTAATGTTACTCTGTGTTGTTTTTTATGTTACAACAACACTTGTCTGATTTATTGCTCTCTCTCCTTCTCTCTCTCTCTCTTTCTTTCTCTTTTTCTCTGTCTCTCTTTCTCTCTTCCTCCCTCAATCTCCTTCTTTTCCTCTATGAACTTATTTAGTATTTCTTTACCTCTATTTCTCTCTCTCCGTCTCTCCCTCTCACCTTTTCTCTCAGTCTATTTCTTTCTCTTCATAGTTTTGTGATATTATTTATCATTATGTGAAGATATTTGAAAAATAAGGCTCAGGTAATGTAAGGCCCGGGTAACATTGCGAAGAAATTCAAAGATATGTTTTATAGGTACTTGTCAAATTAATAGTGGGATCGATGGGATTCCTATGTCCCTCGTTAAAAAAGTTGCACCTTATCTTGCTGCACCACTCTCCCATATTTTCACAACATCATTTCGTACTCACAATTTCCCCAAACTTTTCAAACAATCTGTAACCATTCCCATTCATAAGAAAGGTCTACAAACTGATGTCAATAATTTTCGACCAATATCTTTACTCATCAGTTTCTCAAAATTACTTGAAAAAATAGTTGCACTAAGGCTATCAAATTATTTAGAGCATTTTAAATTGCTGACTGATCACCAGTTTGGTTTCCGTCATGGTAAATCAACTTCTGATGCAGTTTGTTCATTCTTTCAACAGCTCAACTCCATATTTTCTTCTGGTAGTTTCATTGTGGGCGTGTTTTGTGACCTTTCCAAGGCGTTTGACTGTGTGGATCATGACATTCTTTTGTCCAAACTCCCTTTTTATGGTGTACAGTCTGACGCCTTGGACTGGTTTCGGTCTTATCTATCAGACAGAGAACAGATGGTTAGAATTCCCTCCACTTCTAATGGCTGTAGGTCTAATGTTCTCTCTGACACACAAAAAATCAGCACAGGAGTACCCCAAGGATCGGTCCTAGGTCCCCTCCTCTTTCTAATTTATATTAATGACCTTGTTTTCTCAAACTCTCTTGCAAAGTTCACCTTATTTGCCGATGACACCACCATACTCATCAGTGGTTCCACATATAAGGATGCAATAAATAACACATCTAAAGTCATTCAAGATATAAGCAGCTGGTTTATGGCCAACAAACTCCACTTAAATGCAAGTAAGACATCCTACATCTACTTTGGTCCAGGTTCCTCTCCCCCTCTCGTACCAATTAATACCCCCAATCTAACCATCAATCCAACCAGTGAAGTCAAATTCTTAGGCCTAATCCTGAACAATAAACTGTGTTGGAAGTCTCATATTCAAATACTTTGTCCTAAACTTTCATCAGCTATATTTGCATTAAAAACAGTACAACAAAAAGTAGACTCTAAAACAAGCCTTTTATCATACTTTGGGTACTTTCACAGTATAATGAGTTACGCCTTATTGTTTTGGGGGTTTGAAGTAGGAAACAAGGATATTTTTCTTCTCCAAAAAAAGGCTGTTCGAGCTGTTTTTGGTTTATCCAGAACCACATCATGTAGACCTTTCTTTAAAAAACACAACATTCTGACATTATACGGACAGCATATACTCGACCTCTGTCTATCAATCCACAAACTATCCCCTTCGCTTGAAAAACACTCAAACCAACACAACCATAACACCAGAAATAAAAACAATTTTATACAAGCAAATCCTAAATCTCTGCGTATGTGTTTTCTAAACGTTGGTGTCCGCCTATACAACCATCTTCCATCAGCATGGAAGGAGCTAAACCAGACCCAATTTAGAGATACTTTGAAGATCTTGCTCATAGATGCCACACCTTACAGCTTTGAAGAGGGTGAGAAAACTTTAAGAAACATGAGGAGCAATACAATACAAAAATAGACAATTTACTTCCAACAAACCCGACGGACACAGACACAACATTCCTACCAACCTGAGTGACACAGACTCAACATTCCAACCAACCTGACTGACACAGACACAACACTCCAACCAACCTGACTGACACAGACACAACATTTCAACCAACCTGACGTACACAGACACAACACTCCAACCAACCTGACTGACACAGACACAACACTCCAACCAACCTGACTGACACAGACACAACACTCCAACCAACCTGACTGACACAGACACAACACTCCAACCAACCTGACTGACACAGACACAACACTCCAACCAACCTGACTGACACAGACACAACACTCCAACCAACCTGACTGACACAGACACAACACTCCAACCAACCTGACTGACACAGACACAACACTCCAACCAACCTGACTGACACAGACACAACACTCCAACCAACCTGACTGACACAGACACAACACTCCAACCAACCTGACTGACACAGACACAACATCTCAACCAACCTGACTGACACAGACACAACATCCCAACCAACCTGACTGACACAGACACAACAATCAACCAACCTGACAGACAAACAAAACCTGATCCCTGCTATGGTTCTCTCTCTCTCTCTCTCTCTCTCTCTCTCTTTCATTCCTTCTTTCTCTCGCCTTCTCTCTCCATCCATCAATTTCATCATTTCATTAAACAGCAAATCCCATCATCCCCCCATTCTGATTTTTTTTTTTTTTTTTTTTTTTTTTATAATAATTATTTAGTTTAGTTTAATTTTAAGCTAGTATATAATTAGTCCATAAGATGACGTTGTACACATTCGACCACGAATATTTTATGTACAATAAAATGATTTATTATTATTATTATTATTAGTGGATAGTGGATGTGCCGATTGCTCTATAAAATACATAATAGATCTATTATCTTTTATAGACCTCTAACAAAATATATGTATACAATGTATACATACCTAATATATTATGCAAATTAGAAATTTCAACCGACCTCAGTAGCTTGATCAATAAAGCGGCGAACTGGAGGTCGGTGGTTCAAGTCCCAAGTTCCGCGAAGATTTCGTAAAGCGAGTTTGAATAGTTGTGATATCACAGAAGTGATCAACACAAATATGATAACTTTTTCTTAACTTTAGATTAGAATATTCAATATATATCTCCCTTGCCTTTCTCCCATACTAGCGGGCTGTCGCCCGCTTTGCGGGCCGAGGCATGGCCGTGAAAGCAAAAAGTCCTTTTTCGCCAATGGCAGGTGTTGTAGTGGGAATTTATAAAAATCCCGTGTTATTGCACATCTAGACTATAAGACAAAACTACCTACCAAATTTCAGCTTCCTAGGACTTACGGTTTGGGCTGTAGAGCGATGATCAATCAGTGGTCAGTCAGTCAGTGACTTTGACATTTATATATTAAGATTAGCTTATGTTACTATTGGGGTGGTCATTGTTCAACCTCATGGTTGAGTTTGGTAGGGTGGAACACGTTTTTTACGGATGGATGCCCTTCCTAACGCCAACGATTCTATGCTTGGTTTTGCAATAGATCTTTACTAAAAGGGATTAAGAAAAAGACATAGAAAGAAAGACAGATAGAAAGAAGAAAAGAGAGAGAGAGAGAGAGAGAGAGTATTAATTGTTCTATTCTTAGTGGTAAACTCACATAACCTCTAATTAACCTCGTGACATTCATGCAGATGGTCGACAGGGAGAGATGAAAAAAAAAAGTCGATACACTAGAATTATAAAGATGGAAGAAATGGGATGAGAGAGATAAAGTTAAAGAGAATAATATCATATTGAATAGTGTAGAGAGAGAAAGAGAGAGAGAGAGGGAAAAAAGGGAGAGAAATCTAGAAAGACGAAAAGTCTGGTCTTAAAACAGTTGCAGAATCTAGTCGAATAAAGTTTCTTTCCCTCTCTCTCTACCTCTCTCTCTTTCCCTGTCTCTCTCTCTCCCTCCATTGCCTAACACCTTCTTTAGACTGTCTTTACCTCTCTCTCTCTCTCCCTGTATAACCTCTTCTCATATATCTATCTTCTTTCTCCCAACCCCCTCCTCTGCCTCCCTCTCTCATGCTCCTTATCCCCTCCCTCTCCAAAACCATAACTACCCCTCTTTCTAATCTTGCCTCTCTCAACCTCTGCTTGTCTCTCTCCCCCTCCCTCTCTTTACCTATCATTCTCTCTCTCTCTAACTTTCTCTCCCTCCTCAAACTTCCCCTCCCTGAAACCATAAACCTCTTTTCTCTCTCTTTTTCTATCCCTTCGTCTCCTACTATTTATATATCTTCCTCTTTATCTTCTTCTCTCCTCTTCCTCTCTTTACCGTCTCCCTCTATCTTTTCTTCTCTCGTGTGATGATCTTCTCCCTTTCTCTCCGTTCTTACACCTTTCCTCTTAATACACCCCTCTTTACTCATCTTCCTTATTTTCTCTCCCCTCCTCTCTTTATTCCTATCTTTAATCTTCCCTCTTCTCTTCTCTTCCCTTTCTCTCCTTAACTCTCCTCTATCTTATATATTCCCTTTTATTTCCTTATCATCTTCCCTTCTCTCTTCTCTTCTCTCTCTTATATCTCCTCTCTTTATATCTCTCCTCTTATTTCCTTCTCTCCCCTTCCTCTCTTTCCTCTTCTTTTCTTCCCTCGTGTTATCATCTTCTCCCTTTCTCTCCCTTCTTACACTCCTCCCTCTGAAACCATAACTACCCCTCTTTTCTCATCTTTCTTCTTATTTTTCTTTCCCCTCGTCTCCTTATAGTCTCCTACTACTTATATATCTCCCTCTTTATTTCGTTCTCTCTATTTCATGTCTCTCCCTCTATCTTTTCTTCCCTTGTGTTTCCTTTATCATCTTCCCTCTATCTCTCTATCTCTCTCTCCCTCTTTCTTTCCATTTCTCTCCTTATTATAATCCTACTACTTATATATATCTCTTATATTCTCTCCCTTTCATCTCTTTACCTCTCTCTCTCTATGTTTTCTTCCCTCGTTTATCATCGTCTCCCTCTCTCTCCCTGTAGCCTCCTTTTATTATTTCTCCTTCTCTCCCCTCACATCTCTCTCTGTACCTCTCTTTCCTCTCACTATTTATCTCTCCCCATCTCTCTCTCCCTCTCTCTACCCTTCCCAGTGTTGTATAGATCTCCCATTTTCTCGTTTCTGAAAGTCATATAATATAGAGTGGCGCCAATTTTTTTCCGTTACTGTCTCAATTTTTCTTCTCTCTCTCTCTCTCTCTCCCTCTCTCCCCCTCTCTCTCTCTCCCCTCTCTACCTCTCTCCCTCTCTCTCTATCTCATTCTCCCTCTGTCCCTCTCTCTCTTACTATTTTTCTCTCTCCATCTCTCACTATTATTTCTCTCCCTTAATGGTCTAGCATGTTCTATTTAATGTTTTTTATTCATATCTCCTCCTTCTCTCTTCCTCTCTTTTCGTTCAATTTCTGTCTCTCTCTCTCTCTCTCTTTCTCTTTTTTTCTCTCTTCTCTAATGGTCCATCACGTTCTACGGGATGTTTCTATTTATTTCTCTCTTTGTCTCTCTTTATTGCTTATGACTTCCTCTGTCTCTTTTGCTTCTCTGGCTATCGCATCTTTTTTCCCTCCCTCTCTCTCTTTCTCTCTCTTCCTCTATCCTTCCTCCCTCTCTCTCCCTCTCCTTCTCTCTCCCTCTCCCCTAGTCCCTCCCTCTTCTGTTTATTTGGATTTAACGATTCTTTCAACAACATGGTGTCAGATCACGACGGGAATTTTATTCGCCATGCGCTGGCCAAACATTCAAACAACCCACCTACAGAAATTAACCTCACCCAGCCTGAGTGGTCCCGGGAATAGCTAGCAGAACGTGAGTGGTCATGGATGGACTCGAAAATGTTTTCCTTATTTTTAAAAAAAATCTCTTCTTTTATGTCTTCTCTTTTCTTTCTCTCTCTCTCTCTCTCTCTCTCAACCAGTTGCGGCTGATGCTAAGGAGCTGCGGAACTGCAGCACTCCCAGACAAAAGAGAAAATGAGAGGATTTTCTCAAGTCCTAGCTCTTACACAATGAGCGCACGAATAGCTCAGTGGTTAAGCACTCGCTTGCCATGCGGAAGGTCCCGGGTTCGAACCCCCGCGCCGACAAAAATTTGTATTCAAAATTTGGTTACAGTTGTTTGTAAGGGATACCTTCCGGTTCGCTCGTGTTGACCCAGCACCTAAATGGGAAGTATTGTGTCACTTCTCGCCCATCAGAGGGGAGGCATACTACGGGATGGGCAGGCTACAACACAGACCACAAGCGTCTACAGTAGCTCCTGTTTCATGGCTACGAAACAAAAAAGGCTGTGAAACACTCATCTTTAAAAAAAAAAAAAAAAAAATTATCACACATTTCTAGAATAATTAATGTATAATTAATATGGATAGCATGGTGTTATTCTCTTAGTATATTTTTTTTTTTTTTTTAAGTGGGGTTTAACGTCGCTTTCAACTGCCATGGTCATATCACGACGGGGGTTTTACCCTCCATTCGCAGGAAACTCACAAACCTGCTACTCACATTGACCTCACCCAGCCTGAGTGGGGCCGGGAAAAGCCAGCGTCACGAGAATTAGAATTTGAATGGTCACCCATCCAAGTCTTAACCTCGCTGGATGTCGCTTAACTTCGGTGTTCTGAAGGGAACCGGTGTATTCAACATGCCATCGACGCTGGCTTAGTATAATTTTAAATCAACAAGATGATAACATTTTTTATAGGTAAAAAATGTCCTTCATCTGACCAGCATCGGGTAATGAGCCAAGGATGCTGGCCGTATTGCCCCTCTGTAGGTCTAGGGAAAAAACTTGTCTTATGAAGTTTGGTGTGCGTATGTCACCTGTTTTCATCATGACTTTCTTCCCTACTTCTTGCATGAACATTGTCATTTCCATGGTTAACTCAAACTATTTAGATTCGTATTGACCCAGCTTCTAAATCGGAGGTATTATGTCACTTCTCGCCCATCAGAGTTACTACGCAGGCTGCAACAGAGACCATAAGCGTCTACAATAGCTCCTGTTTCATGGCTACGAAATTAAGAATTCTATGAAACACTCGTCTTTTAATATAAGGATAAGAAGAGAGAGAGAGAGAGAGAGAGACAGAAATAGAGAGAGGGAGAGAGAGACAGAGATGGGAGGGAGAGGGAGAAAAAAAGATAGGGGAGGAAGGGATAGAAAGGGAGGAGAGGGAGAGGGAGAAAGAGAGAGAGGGGAGGGAGGGACAGAAAGAAAGAAAAAGAGTGTGAGAGAGAGAGGAAAGGGAGGGATGTGGGTCCTAGAATGCTCAGCACTATGCAAATTGGAATCGAAAGACAAAGATTTATGTACGTAAGAATAAGAAAAAGAGAGATAGAAACATGGAAGGCGAAATAAAAGAGAGAGAGTGAGGGAAGGAGAAAGATGGAAAGAGAGAGAGAGAAAAAGAGAAAGATAAAGAGATGGAGAGAGAGAGAAAGAGAGGTAATATAAATTGCGAAACATTCTGTTTTATCACCCTTGGCAAATTCTCTATTTCTCTCTCATTTTCTCTATCTTTCTCTCTCTCCTTTCTATCTCTCTCATTTTCCCTATATCTCTCTCTATCTCTCTCATTTTCCCTATTTCTCACTATCTTATTTTCCCTATCTTCTTTCTTCCTTCTATCTCTCTCATTTTCCCTATATCTCTCTCTATCTCTCTCATTTTCCCTATTTCTCTCTCATTTTATTTTCCCTATCTCTCTCTCTCTCTTCTATCTCTCTGTTTTTCCTATATCTCTGTCTCTTTTTCTCTATATCTTTATAAGGAAAGTATTGTATTCGTCGAAAATTTGACTTACCCAGTTTTTCTCATTCCTGGACAAATCATAGCCTCAAGATACCAAAAAGTTGTTTTCAACCATTGGTCCGTGCGTCCGTCTGTCTTTCTATGTGTAAACAGGATATCTCGAGAACGGTAAGAGCTAGTTTGGTTGGTATGACCAAACTTGACATTTGGTATGGAAATTAATATTTTATACACCAGACAACCCACAAAACTTTGAAAATATTTTTCCTGTTAGCACACGTTTTCATTCAACATGAATCGGGGCTAATTTGAGTCAAAAATTTAAACTCTCTTCTCCCGTGGGACTTTGTTTGAGGGACATTTTCTAATAAAATCCCACAGAAAATCCCACGTGGGACTTCGGAACATACCATAAATCACGACTCGTTGAGAGAGATTAATGGGGCAGGTGTCAAGCGGAGGTGAGAATATGAGTATGTTGTGTTTTAGCTGAGTGTGAAGGTATGAGAGGGACAGAGAGGAGAAAGGAAGAGAGGGAGGGGGAGAAAGAGAGAAAAGTAGGGAAAGAGATAGGAGAGAGAGAAAAAAGAGTAGAGAGAGATAGAGAGAAATATAGAGAGAAAGAGTAGGGAAAGAGATAAGAGAGAGTAGAGAGAGAGAGAGAGGGAGAGAGAGAGAAAGATAGAGAGAGAGAAATAGAGAAAAAAGATAGTACAGAGAGAGAGAGAGAGAGAGAGAGAATGAGAGATAGAGAAAGAAAAGGGGACAGAAAAAAGAGTAGAGAGAGTGAGAGAGAGATATAGAGAGAAAGAGTAGGGAAAGAGATAGGAGAGAGAGAAAGAAAGGGGGAGAGAAAAAAGAGTAGAGAGAGTGAGAGAGAGATATAGAGAGAAAGAGTAGGGAAAGAGATAGGAGAGAGAGAAAGAAAGGGGGAGAAAAAAGAGTAGAGAGAGAGGGAGAAAGAGAGAAAGATAGAGAGAGAGGAAGAGAGAGAGAGAGGGGTTGAGAGAGAGAAAGAGTAGGGAAAGAGTAGGGAAAGAGAGAAAGAAAAAGGGAGAGAAAAAAGAGTAGAGATAGAGAGAGAGAGGAATTGAATTGAATTGAATTGTTCATTTATTTGGTTTAAATATTTTTACAATAAAAAGAATCTCCTAAGCTAAGTCTAACTTTTAATGGAAGAGAGAGAGAGAAATAAAGAGAAAGAGGGAGAGAGAGTAGGGAAAGAGATAGGAGAGAGAGAAAGAACGGGGGAGAGAGAAAAGAGAGAGAGAGAGAGAGAGAAGGATAGAGAGAGAAGGATCGAGAGAAGGAGAGAGAGAGAGGACGATGGAGTGACTGGAAGGGATGGAATGGGGAGAGGGAATGACAGAGGTAGTGGGTTTAGTATGCATTCTCTAGAGTATCTTAATACCCCAGACATTGGAAAATGCTGGATTCCGCAGAACTTCTCATTCTGTCACTGAAGGCAACGTC
>CM044966.1:14839180-14889180 GCA_024516035.1 Bactericera cockerelli
TCATATCTACATATTTCTTGACGTTTCATAACCTCCTGAGCAACTTTGGTTTTGTGTCTATCTGTTGAAAATATTCCTTGTAACGCGCAAATCTCGGAAACTACTAAACGGATTTCAAAGAAATTTTGGATACATATAGGAGACATAGTGAATATGGTAAATTCATTATCTTTTCACTCTAGCGGTTCTTGGTGAAAGAGACCACGCGCCTAATCACTAACTTTTTACTTAATCGCTTATATCTCGTGAACGATACACGCGATTTTGATAAAAATTTGTACGTACATGCGTTTTAGCAGCCATTTATAATTATTTTTTAAATTAATTTTGATTCAGCTTTGATATACATATAAGAAAATCCAAAAAAAATATTAAAAAATGAGGTCTGCGACGGCGGCGTGCCGACACAGAATTTTTTTGTAGAATCTTAAATGCAGGAAATACAACATTCTTCAAATTTAAAACAAAAATCGGTTAAGCCGTTTTGGAGATACAAGTGATTTAGTATAAAATCTCAAAATTGCCACGTGTATACAATGTGAATAACTAATCACGAGGAAGTATTGTGTCCATAATTGGCAGTGTATTTTTTCTATTTCTATCTTCTTGCTCTATTGTTAGAATACCTTCTAACCGACCTCAGTAGCTGGATCGATAAGGTGGCGGACTTGTAACCTGGAGGTCGGTTCTCTATCTGTTCAGTGTACCTCAGTGACGCTGACGAAAAAAGACTATAAACAACTTGAAACACAAGACCAGAGTGGGAAAATAGAAATATTTTGGGTTGGGTGGAAGAGATTTCCAAAAGAAATAACCCCGTCCTTTAATTAGGACATAATATGAATTTATTTATTATTTTCTTAATTTTTTTATTATATATTAATTTGTAATTATCTGTGTTGTATATGTATTGTACAGAGTGTCCACTTTTAATGTGCGCCATAGGAAAAATACATGTAAAAACAGTTTTTCTTGTCTCAAAAGTCGCCATTAAGTATTTTAATTAAACCAAATATGTTAACTCATGTATTTTTATCTGAAGAATCCACTGGTGGTAATTTCATACACCTGGGAGTTACAGTTAAAAAGTTAAGGGTTCGAAATCCGAGAAATGTGTTATGTTTGAAACTCAACATTTTTGTACAATGGGATACTCTATTTTATGTATTTTTTCACGAGAAATTGATTGGTAATATTTTCAATTACCTGGGGTTTACAGTCAAAAAGTTCTGGGTTCGAAACCGAGTAATTGCGTTATGTTTGAAACTCAATATTTTCGTACACCTGGATACCTACCTGGTTTCTGGTTTTACTAACTGTTATACCCTATTTTAGCATTCTTTAACTTTATTTGTGTATTTTTTCAATAGAATCGTTATGATTTCTGCTTCTTTTGTCCGAAGAAGACCTACTGAAAAAAGGCGTGTTTTAAACTTGAATTCATGACTTTGTAAAAAAGGACAACTGATAATCAGTTTATGGTTTACTTACTAAATCAGTTTACTTACTGATATTGAAGTTAGATTCGATTTTCAAAGATATCTCCATCAGCAGCAACACAATATCCCAATCTGTCGTAAAATTCATTGAGAACATTTGCCAATTGACGTGCTGTTATGTTGTTGCATGCTTGGGTGATGGCATCTTTCAATGCCTCTACATTGGGGTATGTTTTACCTTCGTGATAAAGTATTGCTTTTAGGTAACCCCAAAGAAAAAATCATTTGGGGATAGATCGGGTGATCTTGCTGCCCAATCAATATCACCATTGTGAGCTATCACCCTTCCTGGAAATGCTGCTTGTAAAAACTCTTTGACTAACCTTGAGTTGTAGGCTGGACAACCGTCCATTTGAAAAAAAAATTCTCTTTCACCAACAACATTTGTGATTCAGGACCAATAACCAATAGGAAGGGCATCCAGCCGTAAAAAATGTGCCAAAACCAATCAACCTCAACTATGAGGTTGAACAACGTCGACCCTGCTTGAGCGGGATAAGACAGAGTAAAAGAAGAAGAAGAATGTGTTGACCTACTATTCCTGCCCACACGTTTACTTTTTGTGGGTACTGAGTATGAGGCTGTACCAAGAGTAGAGGATTTTCTTTGGCCCACATCTGTGAGTTTTGAAAATTGGGAACGTGTGTCAGATTTAAACTAGATTTGTCTGAAAATCGAGTCTAACTTCAATATCAGTAAGTACCTACCCATAAACTGATTATCAGTTGTCCTTTTTTACAAAGTCATGAATTCAAGTTTAAAACACGCCTTTTTTCAGTAGGTCTTCTTCGGAGAAAAGAAGTAGAAATCGTTATATCTATTGAAAAAATACACAAATAAAGTTAAAGAATTCTAAAATAGGGTATAACAGTTAGTAAAACCAGAAACCAGGTAGGTATCCAGGTGTACGAAAATATTGAGTTTCAAACACAACGCAATTACTCGGTTTCGAACCCAGAACTTTTTGACTGTAAACCCCAGGTAATTGAAAATATTACCAATCGATTTCTCGTGAAAAAATACATAAAATAGAGTATCCAATTGTACAAAAATGTTGAGTTTCAAACATAACACATTTCTCGGATTTCGAACCCTTAACTTTTTAACTGTAACTCCCAGGTGTATGAAATTACCACCAGTGGATTCTTCAGATAAAAATACATGAGTAAACATATTTGGTTTAGTTAAAATACTTAATGGCGACTTTTGAGACAAGAAAAACTGTTTTTACATGTATTTTTCCTATGGCGCACATTAAAAGTGGACACTCTGTATGTCCATATGAATAAAGTGTCGAATAATAATAAATACTATAAATAAAACAGATAGACAGACAGACCGACAGACACAAAACCAAAGTTGCTCAGAAGGTTATGAAACGTCCACAAAACTATGAACAAACTTCTGTTGTTGTGTTGACCCAGCACCTAATTGGGAAGTATTGTGTCACTTCTCGCCCAACAGAGGGGAGGCATACTACGGGATGGGCGGGCTACAACACAGACCACAAGAGTCTACAGTAGCTCCTGTTTCATAGCTACGAAATAAAAACGGATGTGAAACACTCTTTAAAAGAGAAAAGAAAAAAAAAAAAACTTGGAACTATCAGCTGCAATACAAGACAATATGTCCAAGGAGAAGGACGATAAGGCTATGGACAGAAACATGAAAACTAGGTAACGACTATGAAGGAAATAGAGTTTGGTGCCAAGTGCCAAGTGTAAAGACAAAAGTAGGAAGAGACGGAAAGAGAGATAGGGAGGGAGATACATAGAGAGAGATATAAATAGAGAGAGATATACATTGAGAAGAAGATACATAGATAGAAAAATACAAAGAGAGATAGATACATAGAGTGAGATATATAGAGAGAGAGAAATACAGGAAGAGAGACAAACTGAAAGCTGGTCATATTACTATGTAGAGAGAGAGGAGGAAGGCGAGAGACATAGAGGAGGGAGAGAGAGATAGAAGGGGGAGAGATAGATAGAGGGGGAGAGAGAGGGGGGAGGGAGATAAGAAGTTAGAGAAAGATACAGGGGGGAGAGAGAGATAAATGAGGCAATAGCGATCGAGGGGGGAGATAAATGTAGAGGAGGGAGATGGATATAAAGGGAGGCTAGAGAGATCGAGGAAAGAGATAGATATGAGGGGGGATATAAGATATAGAGTGTGTAAAAAGAGAGAGAGATGGGGGGGATATAGAGTGGGGAGAGAGATAGAGGGGAAGAGAAAGATAGAGGGGGAGAGAGAAAGAGAGTAGTGGGGAGAGACACATAAGAAGTTAGAGAAAGAGATATAGGGGGCAATAGTGATCGAGGGGGGACACAGAAATTGAAGGGGGGAGATAGATATAGAGGGGGGAGATAGATATAGAGGGTGTAGAAAGAGAGAGAGATACAGGGGGAGAGAGAGAGAAAGAGAAGGATATAGAGAAAGAGAGGGAGAGAAAGAGAAGGAGATAGAGAAAGAGAGGGAGAGAAAGAGAAGGATATAGAGAAAAAGAGGGAGAGAAAGAGAAGGATATAGAGAAAGAGAGGGAGAGAAAGAGAAGGAGATAGAGATAGGAACGATTGAAGAAGACGGTAATAAAATAGAAGAATGTGTCCTGCCGAAAATCCTGGTGACATTTCTGAGATAATGATGGGGCAGTTGTAAAGAGAAGATCTCGAAAATAAAAAAATACTTTTTGTGCCAATTGTAACAGTAAGGGCTGAAACAGGCTTAGATTTAAACTATGTAGACACTATCCTTGTCCCGAAAGCTCAGTGGTAAAGGCGGCACTCTGTGAATCCAGGGATTCCAGAGGTCGTATGTTCAAAACCCAGCCGGGACATAACAAGTTATCCTCCAATTTGGAACTTTTACAATACGTCTTCAGTATTATTATTATTATGAAACACTTTATTAGATATAAGAAGACATATTTATGTACTGTATAAATAATTATTATAACAATGAAAAAATGGAAACAATATAGGTATACAATAAAAAGGAAAAAGAATAGAAAAGTCTATATAAACATAATGTTCTAACTAAAGGGCGGGGTTATTGCTCTATGGCAATCTCTTCCACCCAACGTCTTGCGCTTACTGTAGGAATAATTGGACTTAATAGTCCTAATAGTCGGACTTAATAGTCCTTAATAGTCGGGCAGTACAAATAAGGCTATATTATTATTATTAATAATAATAATATATTGCTTTTCTAGAGCACTGCACAATGTCACAATAAATATGATGGGAGATTTTTGTTTTCCTGCTTGACGCCTCTTTAACATCTAGGTCATATGAGTCGGGGGTTTTAACCTCCATTCACTGGGAACCAACCAGCTACTGACATTATCCTCACCCAGCCTGAGTAGGGTCGGAAATAGTGATAGTGACAAAGCATTTCGTAACTCAAAAATATCTCTCAACTGTCCCATTTTGTTTTACCCAACGGAGGTCCAGTTATTTGCTACCTTTTTTCTTTCTCCTTTTCTCACTCTTTCTCTTTCTCTTTCTCTCTCTCTTTCTCTCTCTCTCTCTCTCCCTCTTTTGCTTCTTGTTCTTCCCTATATTTTTTTTTTCTCTCTCTCTTTCTCTCGTGCTCGCTCCATCTCTCTCTCTACCTTTCTATATAATTTATATAAGATGGAGAAAGATATATCCATATCTTTCTCCCACCCTATCCCTCTCTTTCCTTCTCTCTCTCAGTGCCACAAAATTTCTCTCTCTCTTTCTGTGCTAATATTTCCAAGAATGTTTTCCAATTATTATTCCTATCCCTCTCTTTCCCTCTTACCAAAGTCACAGCTCTCTATCTCTCCCTCTCTCTATATTTATATATCTATCGCTTTTTCACACCCTATCCTTCTCTTTCCCTCTTTAGCTCTCTCTCTCTCTCTCTCTCTAGTTCTCATTCTCTCTCTCTCAGTGCCACAAAATTTCTCTCTCTCTTTCTGTGCTTATAATTCCAAGATTTTTTTCCCAATTATTGGTTGCATCCCTTTCTTACTATCTTCACAAAGTCACCGCTCTCTCTTTCTCTCTCTCCCTCTCTCTCTATATATACATCTATCTCTTTTTCCCACCCTATCCTTCTCTCTCCTCTTTGGCTCTCTCTCTCTCTCTCTCTCACTACCTCAAAATTTCTCTCTCTCTCTTTCTGTGCTAATAATTCCAAGAATTTTTTTCCAATTATTATTGTTTCCATCCCTTTTTAACTTTCTCTGACAAGCTTTCTCTCTTTTTGCGCTAATATTTCCAAGAAATTGTTGCAATAACTCAAATCCTTCTTTATTTATTTACCTTTTAGCACGTGAATAGTTGATTTTTTTTAATTTAAAATGAGTGTTTCAGCGCCGTTTTTTATTTCGTAGCCATGAAACAGGAGCTACAGTAGAAGCTTGTGGTCTGTGTTGTAGCCTGCCCATCCCGTAGTATGCCTCCCTTCTGATGGGTGAGAAGTTACACAATACTTCCCAATTAAGTGCTGGGTCAACACGAGCGCACCGGAAGGTATCTCTTACAAACAATTGTAACCAAATTAAGAATACAAATTTTTGTCAGCACCGGTGATCGAACCCGGAACCTTCCGCACGGCAAGCAAGTGCTTAACCACTGAGTTAATCGCTCGCTCTTGTCTACAGCATACCTTGACTACAGCAGAAGTGAGCAGGAGTGGGCATGACGAGAATTTACCTCACCTCACTCCTCTTCTAGGGAAGTAAAAGTCATATTTATGTTAATCACTTTAATCTCAACTACTCATACTCGATTTACTCTAAGCTGAAACCAGGACTTGAACCACCGACCTCCAGGTTACAAGTCCACCGACTCATCGATCAAAGATCGAAGGCGGGGGACTGGTAACCTGGAGGTCGGTGGTTCTAGTCCCGGTTTCAGCGTAGATTTAGTAAAGCGAGTTGGAGCAGTTGTGATATCACGAAAGTGATCAACACAAATATGAGAACTTTTCACTTCGCCTTTGAAAATCTGAACTCAGTGGAACCCCAGTTTTAGAGCCAAATTTTTAGGGAACAGGATTAAAGTTATAATAAACCATACACGTCCTCAAGTCGGAGGTTCAACCAATCACAGCTCACTGTAGCCCGAGTTGAGGGACAGTCGGGCTTATCTTAACTTTAGGTTTAACATCACTTTCAACTGCATGGTCATATCACTCTCTTAACTTTAGACAGAATAAAATTACAGGACAGAAAAAAAAGTCTCCACTCCACGTTGAACCAAGGTCCTTCGGTTCACAGAACCACTAAGAACCGCGAGCCCTGTTGTGGACCACAGACTTGTGGCAGAGCTTTATTTTATTATTTTTTAATTTATTAAAACTATTTTGTAAGTGGGTAGTTGTTGGTGCGTGGAGCGGTTTCTATATTTTCGATATAAATTATTAACATGAGTATTACTATGATTCTAACGGGCTGTTGCATTATCCTCATTCCTAATGGGACATTAGTGAATTACGACAATTGGGACATTAGACATTAGGACATTACAAGTAGTTTCAGTAATCGATTTTTTATTATTATTAAATTAATAACATGAGTATTATTATTATTATTATTAGTAATATTCTAACGGGCAGTTGCGTTATCCTCTTTCCTAATGGGACATTAGTTAATGCCTTAATAGGAGTTGTATTAGTATAGTCAATTATTATTATTATTAGTTATCATATTTGTGTTAATCATCTTTCGTTAAATAAAATAAAAACCTAATTCTGTTTCATAATTTGGCCTTTATGGAAGTTTAATTTCAAATTTAACGACTTTGTTTATCGGAAATTACCTAATAGATCGTTAACGCACATTATGCAACTGGCCGTCAGTAGTGTATTATAGGTTATTGTTATTCATATGTTGTATTATTATTTATATAATTATAATTATTTATATAGTTATAACCATCATTACTAGCAGGTTATATATTATATTATTATACTGAAATTCTAAAGTATGTACGAGAAACAAGACGGAAGATTTTTTTAAGGTGAGGTCTTCAGCCTCTCTTTCTATCTCTCTCTCTTCCTCCTCTCTCTCTCTCTCTCTCTCTCTCTCTCTCTCTCTCTCTCTCTATCTCTCTCTCTCTCTCACAGACTGAGAAAGGAGTACTTTAAGAATTAAGACCTGGGATCCGTTTGATATTCCCGTCTGATCTTGTATACCGGGTAAAGTTGAAACGTTTTTCAGAAATATGATTACTATTCTCAGTTTTAAGAGCATAAGATCTACTCCTACACCCAGGACATAGAGCTTTATTCCAGAAAGAATTCTCGCTCTCAAAATTCCCAGATGTCCCACTAGAGGGCGTGTTAAGGGATAGTCCACTTAGATTAAATCTAATCCTGTTTCATAATTTGGCCCTAAGCGCTTATTTTTCTTTACATCTTTTTGGAAATATTTGGAAGGTTTAGCCTAGCTTGTTTACATACGTTACAGGTCTAGCACAGCCTTAAACACATTATTGGTTGGGTGGAAGAGATTGTCATAGGCAACAACCCCGCCCTTCAGTTAGGACATAATATATATTTATATAATATGTTTCCCTTTTTATTGTTTAAATCATTTTCATTTTTTTTTTTTTTTAATATAATAATTATTTTTACTATACATTATGTGTGTATGTGTAGGCACTGTAGGCGGTTGTCAGGTTTGTAATCTGAATGCCCGGGTTCTATGTAATAGTTATTGATATTTTAGGTTAGTTATCAATAACGAGGCATGGCTTGCAGTTACAACCTGTAAAGCAGTGCGTAACTTATCTAATGACAGACTGGTGTCTAGTAATGAGGTGGTGTGTGGGCGGTAGTCAGGTTTGTACTCTGGGGTCCCGGGTTCTATGTAATAGTGTCATTAATTTTAAGTTAGTTATCAATAACGAGGCATGGCTTCCAGTTACACCCTGTAGGGGCAGTGCGTAACTTATCTAATGACAGACCGGTGTCTGATAATGAGGTGGTGTGTGGGCGGTAGTCAGATTTGTACTCCGGAGTCCCGGGTTCTATGTAGTAGTGTCATTAATTTTAAGTTAGTTATCAATAACGAGGCATGGCTTCCAGTTACACCCTGTAGGGCCTGTGGGCCCAGTGTGTAACTTATCTAATGACAGACTGGTGTCTGATAATGAGGTGGTGTGTGGGTGGGAGTCAGGATTGTACTCTAGAGTCCCGGGTTCTATTTTTCGAGTGACATTTATTGTTTTTTTAGTTTGACTACTCAATTAGGGCCTAATGAACTCGGGCTACAGTGCGCCGGGGTTAATTGAATTTCGATACAGCCAATAAAAAAAATCTGGGTCGGTCAAATTTTCGACAAATACAATACTTTAATTATTATAGGACAAGGAAAGTAATAGGTGCAAGGGACCCATTGTTCACCCAACAGGGGTGGATGGAGGGATCTTACAAAAAAAAGTAGATTCTATTTGGTTTTCACGTCCTGATTTGAAGTAGTCAGGATGGGGGTTTTACCCTTTGTTTCCTGGGAATCTTACCAGCTACCCACGTTAACCTCACCCAGCTTGGGTAGGGCCAGAAATGCCTTTACATGTTTTAAAAGTCTGCCCAACCGAAAGAGAGAGAGAGAGAGAGAGAGAAAGAGAGAGAGAGAGGGAGAAAAGAGAGAGTGAGAGAAGGGGAGAGAAGAGAAAAAAGAGAGAGAGAGAGAGGGAGAGAAAGGGAGAGAAAACAAAGAAGAAAAAAGAGAGAGGGGGAGAAAAAGAGAGGGTGAGAGAAGGAAAGAGAGAGAGCTAGAGATGAAGATAAAAAACCATCCTCAATTTTCCTCTCCACTATAAATATAAAGAGAGAGAGAGAGATCAAGAGAGAGAGAGAGAGAGAGAGAGAGAAAGAGAGAGAAAAAGAGAGAAAGAGAGAGAGAGAGAGAAGGAGATTCGAATGTAGGAGAGAGAAGAAAGAAATAGGAGGGGAGGGAGGGAGAGAAAAAGAATAAAACCAAAAACCCTCTCACAAATTATTTTCCTTGAAAACATAAAACACATTTTTCTCATTTATTTCACAACAATCATAACAATAGCTCTCCTTGCCTCCCTCTCTCTCTCCCTCCCTCCCTTTCTCTCTCTCTCTCTCTCTCTCTCTCTATCTATCTCTCTCTTTCTTTAGTTATTAATACAGGGTGAGTTATTGAAAGAGTTGTTGTTGTAGCCAGCCTGGCTACAGCTGGAGAGGTGCGTGATGGTCTCCAGCCAGACTATTAAAAGAGTCGGGTATAATAGTTCTAATTAAAGAATGCAGGACATAGGAATTTATTTTAGAAGATATCCAAAGAAATATTGTACGAAATGTAGCAAAGTGTGCTATTGAGCCTCAGAACCTCAGGACCTTGATATCTATGGTAAAGGCAGCGAACTCTTAGGCTGGAAGTCAGTGGATCGAGTCCCGAACATCGGTAATAATATTACAGGAAATTACAGGAAATGGAATGTTAGGTGGTAGAACATGCCTTGAGCATTAACCTCGCCTGATGGTTACCTTCAATAATAATGTAAATAATAATAAATCATTTTTTGAAGACCTATCCTAAGCCATTTTTATTTGGCTTCTAAGATTTCTCTATTGTTATTGTTAGAACTGACCTTTTTTTTACAATACAATATTCATTACAACTAAATAAAGTGACAAAGACACTTAATTGAACGGGTGCTCACACTGCTCACCCATTCACCTCAGGGAGAGAGATTAAGTGGAAGGTAACCACCAGGCAAGGTTAATGCTCAAAGAATTTTCTACCACCTAAACTTATTATTATGTGGTCACAAACTCAAATTAATGAGGAAAAATTCATGCACTGGGTGGGATTCGAACCAACAGATCCCTACACTACCTGGATTATCAGACTATCGCGTTAACCACTGGACTACCAGTGCAGCTAGTATATGAGAGAGCACGAACATTAAGGCACATACCCTCCACAATGTCCGCCCGCCGCTGGTCGAAATACCGCCTCTGGCACCTAAACCAATTACATATAAATAAAAGACAAACATATTTCTAATTTGGCGGTTTCATCTGTGGTTCATGGGGGGGTGAACTCTCACACATTTTTGATATATTAAACTGTTTTGATATCTTTTTTATAAAAAAAAATCATACATTTGAAATTTTTGAGAAGAAAAAGTTTGCCAAAAACGCTAATGGCGGATATTTTGGCGGTTTACAGTAGCGTTATTAGTTTTTGTTTTGCAGGTGAACTTACCCTACAACTGTCCCAGAATTGGCTTATACACCAAGCTTTAATAAGGGGTTATTTTGTCTGTCCCGGTAGCTCAGTGGTAAAGGCGGCACTCTGTGAATCCAGAAATTCCAGAGGTCGCGGGTTCGAAACCCAGCCGGGACATGACAAGTTATCCTCCCGTTTGGGATTTTTACCACAAGACGTATTACTTGGGCTTACTGCTGAAGTTGATGGGACTAATGATGGGACTCATTTGTCCTAGTCAGGCAGTATAGGTAAATAAGGCGATATTATTATTATTATTATTTTGTCTTCGTTGCTTAGGCTAAGACTTCAAAACACCCTGTATGCAGGCTCTATCTCTCATTGTTATTTATATAATAGGCTCTATCTCTCTCTCTCTCTCTCTTTGTTACTTAAACAATAAGAGGCTCACTTTATCTCTATCTCTCACACCCTTTCTCTTTCTCTCCTTATTTTTCTCCTTCTCCATATTCTTTTTTTCCATCTCAGTTGGCCGTTTTTTTTCATCCATCCATCCTCTCTCTCTCTCTCTCTCTCTATTCCTAATTCTTCCATTGTTTCTCACTCTATTTTTGAATTTTTTTTCTAGTTTTTCCACCAAAGCTATTTACTGTTTCTTTGTATTCTCCCTTTCTCTTTCCATCTTCTCTCTCCCTTTCTCTGCTCTCTCTTTCTCCTCTTCTTTCTCTCTCCCCTCTCTCTCCAGCTTTCTATCTATCTCCATCATAGCAAACATATTTCATATTTCTCTTGCCTGAGGAGAGGGTGATGGTAAGTTTTAATCTGTACAATTCATTCTCTCTATCTCTCTCTCCCTTCTCGCTTCCTCTCTTTCTCTCTCTCTCTCTTTCCTTCTCTTTCTACCTATCTCCCTTCCTCTCTCTTTCTCTGAATCTATCCGAGTAACACGCAATATCCATTCTTCAATTGGTCATGTAACTGCAAAGATTAGGAGGAGGTAGGAGTATGCAGGGAGAGAGAGAGAGAGAGGAGAGAGAGGGAGAGAGAGAGAGGGAAGAAGAGAGAGAAGGGAGGAGAGGAGAGAGGAGGAGAGAGAGAAAGAGAGAGAGGGAGGGAGGGAGGGGAGAGAATGAATTGTACAGATTAATACTTACCATCACTGCCTCCAGGCAAAAGAAATTTTATATATATGTTTGCCATGATGGTGCTAGAGAGAGAAAGAGAATGAGAGAGAGAGAGATTTAGCGGCGGAGAGATAGGAGAGAGAAAGGGGAGAAGCGGAGAGAGAGAAAAGATAAAGAAAGTTGAGAGAGAGATATAAAGAGAGAGAAAGAGAGAGAGAGAGGAGAGAAAAGAGGAGAGAGAGGGAGTATATTTATGGGAATAGCCCTATTTATAATGTCAACAATAAAACTATCAATGAAAACAAAGATTAAAATAAAATAATGTTAAAAAGTAGGTAATATGACAAGTAGTAAAAAGTAGTGAATACACAAATATGAAAAAACAGTAAAACACAAATAATTCCCCATTTAAGTGCTTGATCAACACAAGTTAATCGGAAGGTATCCCTTAAAATAAAAATAACACTGTGCCCCTACCCGTTTAGACATAACGACCCACCTCAGGTCGGCTGTCAACTTAACGTTAAGTTCACAGCCTACAAAAACGGATTAAATTTTCTGTCGGCTATGGTACTCGAACCCGGGACCTTCCGCATAGCAAGCGAGTACCTTACCACTGAGCTCAGATTCTCTGAAAGTCACAGACGGAATCCCGTTATAAATCTGATTTCAGTCAACGGTTTAAATACTATAAATCGTTTTGATTTTAGCATGATAATATTATCGAAATCCCATTTTGGTCTGATTTTCAAAACCAAAATTTACATTCTTGCTGTTCGCCCACAACAAATTTTGGGTGCTTTAACCTTAACCCGAGCTGATGTTCGAGTGTTTTGATTTTACTTCCTCATATAAGTTGTTGTGTGTATATGTTACAGTACATAATCATAAGTTGTTGTGTGTATATGTTACAGTACATCCTCATAAGTTGTCGGGTGTATATGTTACAGTAGACCTGATAAGTTGTTGTGTGTATATGTTACAGTACATCCTCATAAGTTGTTGTGTGTATATGTTACAGTACACCTGATAAGTTGTTGTGTGTATATGTTACAGTACATCTGATAAGTTGTTGTGTGTATAATATATGTTACAGTACATCCTCATAAGTTGTTGTGTGTATATGTTACAGTACATCCTCATAAGTTGTTGTGTGTATATGTTACAGTACACCTGATAAGTTGTTGTGTGTATATGTTACAGTACACCTGATAAGTTGTTGTGTGTATATGTTACAGTACATCCTCATAAGTTGTTGTGTGTATATGTTACAGTACATCCTCATAAGTTGTTGTGTGTATATGTTACAGTACATCCTGATAAGTTGTTGTGTGTATATGTTACAGTACATCCTGATAAGTTGTTGGGTGTATATGTTACAGTACATCCTGATAAGTTGTTGTGTGTATATGTTACAGTACATCCTGATAAGTTGTTGGGTGTATATGTTACAGTACATCCTGATAAGTTGTTGGGTGTATATGTTACAGTACATCCTGATAAGTTGTTGGGTGTATATGTTACAGTACATCCTGATAAGTTGTTGTGTGTATATGTTACAGTACATCCTGATAAGTTGTTGGGTGTATATGTTACAGTACATCCTCATAAGTTGTTGTGTGTATATGTTACAGTACATCCTCATAAGATGTTGTGTGTATATGTTACAGTTCAAGTTGACTATACAGTTTGCGTTGACTATTACTAGTTCGAGTCAACTCAAACTGATGCTTTCATTGAAAGTTAAATATAAAATGACTATTTTTATTCAAAATTTACTAGGAAAAGCCTATGTCGATTAGTAAGAGTTGGTTACTTATTAAAATTAGATCAACATTTACTAGTCAATGTAGACTCTAACTGGGATGAGTAATTGAGTATGGGTGAAAACAAAACCAAAATTGCTCAGGAGGTTATGAAACGTCCAGAAAAATCGAAATCGCAAAAAAAAAATCTTTCCCTTGCTCACTCTGTGTGTGTATGTATCTCTTTCTTTTTCTCTATCTATCTATCTCTTTCTATCACTATTTCAACTTTTCAATATCTTGGTATTTACATTTCAATATTTTTCATGCAGGCATTTTGCATAATTTTCATCTCCCTCTCTCTCTCCCTCCTTTTCCCTCTCTCTTTCTCTCTCTCCCCCTATTTCCCTCTCTTTCTTCTCATGTCTCCACCCATATTTCCCTTTCCCTGTTTCTCTCTCCCTTTCCCAGTATGTCTCTCCTTTTCTTTCTCTCTCTCTCTCTTTCTTTTCATCTCTCCACCCTTATTTCCCTCTCTCCCTCTTTCTCCTCTCATTTCAATGTATTTCTTTCTTTCCTTTTCTGTCTCTATATTTCTATCAATCTCTCCAGCATTTACTTATTATCAATACTTCCTCTTCAAGTTAAATAATTTGTATTCCTGCATGTAGGACTTTAGGTATGATAGGTGTACCTTATATTATACGTATCTTTCCTCCACTCTCAGCCTCCGGGAATTTATCAATAATAAAAATAATAATACTCTTTAGTATTATTATTACTATTATTAATTTCGAGTGTTCCCAGAAGGGATGTCTCGGGAAGATAGCTATTCAGACAGTTCGCATAGTGATTATAAGTTAAAAAGTTAAGTTATCACATTTATGTTAATCACTTTAGTGATGTCACAACTACTCAAACTAGCTTTACTAAATCTACGCTGAAACCGGGACTTGAACCACCGACCTCCAGGTTACAAGTCCGCCGCCTTATCGATCAAGCTACTGAGGTCGGTGTATAATGATAATAATAGCATTTAGTGGAAGGTAAGCACCAGGCGAGGTTATTGCTCAGAACATTTTCTACCACTTAACCCTCAGAGTTTTATTATTATGTGGTCACAAAATCAAATTAACGAGGTAAAATTCATGCACTGGGTGGGATTTGAACCAATGGATCCCTAAGCTAACTATATTACCGGACTAGCGCGTTAATTACTCACTCTCTCTCTCTCTCTCTCTCTCTCTCTCTGTTCCTCTAAATTCTTCTTATCATCATCTTTTTTTATCATTCCTCTCTATCTATCCTTCATCTTCCACTCTCTCTCTCTCTCTCTCTCTCTCTCTCTCTCTCTCTCTCTCTCTCTCTCTCTCTACTTCTCTTTTTTCTCTTTATCTCTTCTCTCTCTATCTCTCTCTCCTTCTCTCTTCTCTCTCTGTCTCTCCCTCTTCAATCTTCAGTTCCCCTACATTTGTTGTAGGAAATCATCTAATTGGTTTAAGGTGTTACACAAAATATTTCTTCCTTCTTTCAGGCTTACCTCGTAGTATGTGGGAAGACTATCTCTCTCTCTCTCTCTCTCTCTCTCTCTCTGTCTCTCCTTCACACCAACTTTCTCTTTTTTTACTCCCTCTCGCTCTCTCTTCTCTCAATCTCTATGATTTCTCTCTCTCTCTCTTTCTTTCCCCCTACTTCTTATTGTAGGAAAACATTCATTTAAGGTGTTACACAAATATTTCTATTTATCTCTATTTCTTCCTTCCTATTATCTCTATCTCTCTTTTACACTCTATCTCTTAGCTCGTAATATGTGGAAAGAATATCTCTCTCTCACTAGTTCACACTCTCTCTCTCTCTCTCTCTCAATCATCGCTTGAATGAAAATAATTTTATACTTATATCAAAGTACCTACGTGTCAGGTCCAAAATTTCATGTACTTTTATCTTATACTTTTATTTTTTACTTTCGTACTTATCTTTTTTGAGTGGAGAGATTTTACTGGGGCCCTTAACAGGGTTGGTTTAAGGAATAATAAAAAGAAATGAGAGAGGGAGACAAAAAGGGGGGGGGGGGAGAGTGAGGGAGAAAAAGAAGAAAGGAACGAATTCTTGTGCAACACCTTAAATGAATTAGATTTTCTTCATGAATGGCAACAAAAGAAATGTGGGGAAAGAGAGAAAGAAAGAGAGAGAGAGAGAAAGAGAAGGAGAGAGAAAGAGATAGAGGGAGAGAGATAGAGATAGAGATAGAGATAGAGATAGAGATAGAGATAGAGAAAGAGAGGGAGAGAGTAATACAGGGAGAGAGGGAGGAAAAATAAGATGTTTCTATTTTGGAGTTACAAGAAAATTGTAAAGAAAAATCGTGTTTCGCTTGAAAAAAAAATCGACGCATTTATTTTACAGGGATTAGCTTACAGGACTCATTAGGGAAGGTTATAACTTTCCACAAGGTGCGCTGGCTAAGGTTGAGGTTGATTTGAGTAGCTGTTTGTGCGTTTCAACAAGCGAAAGAGGGTAAAACCTCCAAAAATAAATTGTATGTGATAGCATTACATTTAATCTATTTGATAAGAATATAATAATAATAAGTATTTTATTAATCTTAATATATAAATGTCAAAGACACTGACCACTGACTGACCACTGACTGATCATCGCTCTACAGCCCAAACCGTAAGTCCTAGGAAGCTGAAATTTGGTAGGTAGCTTTGTCTTATAGTCTAGATGTGCAATAAGACGGGATTTTTCGAAATTCCCACTACAACTCCTGCCATTGGCGAAAAAGGATTTTTTGCTTTCACGGCCATGCCTCGGCCCGCAAAGCGGGCGACAGCCCGCTTATATTTTCATATGCATTTGAATTCCTATTAACAGTATCCGTGGTGTAATGGTTGTGACTACTGCCCGTAGTCCAGAGATCCATAGTTCGATCCCCGGTTGGAGCAGACTTTTATAAGAAAAGCCGAGAAAAGCAGTAGTCATAACCGTTACGCCACGGAGGCTGGCTGAATTACCATTGTTTTAAGCTATAATAATTATTATCATTATGCTTTGAGTCTGAATAGCTATCTTCTCGAGACATCTGAGCACATTTCAGAAAAAATTACTCAACTTCTCATTTGTTACTTTCTGTAATATCTCTCTCCCTCCCTTTCTCCCCCTCCTCCTTATCCCTCCTTTCTTTCTCTCTCCCCCCCTCCCTTCCTTCCTCCCTAGTCAATTATTAACTAGTATTTGTTACTTTCTGTAATCCCTTAGTCTATTATTATATTATCTGTTACTTTTCCCAAAGTTATAAAAATACTCGTAATCATGCCACTGAAAAACATCGAAAATATGATGTTGAGAAGATGTTTGAGGTTCTTTCACCCCCCTCATTTGTTCAGTAGAAGAAGTGATGGAAACCTGAAAATGAATATGAAAATTACCTAAAAAATATGGCTAATGTTTTAAGCACCAAACCTCTCTCTCTTCTCTCTCTCTCTCTTTCTCTCTCTCTCTCTTTCACCAATATGAATGTCGTTTTATGTTTTATCTCTCTTTTTCTTCCCTCTCTATTTGCGGATCTCTCCAGCTCTCAGCTCTCTCTCTCTCTCTCTCTCTCCTCTCTCTCTCTCTCTATAAATTGATCTCTCATTATCTTGGTTCCTCTCTGCCCTCTCAGACCACACTAATAGCCACTCTCTCTTTCTCTCCCCTCTCTTTATGTCTCCCACTACACATCCTTCTATCCAAACAAACAACTGTGTGTCATGGCTCCTTGTCCGTCATCTCAAATTACTTCCCCTTTTTACAGTCGCTTCTTCTCCACCTCAAATTACTTCCCCTTTTCTACTTCCCTTTCTTCTTCGGCTCATTACAACCAATCACCACCTCAAAAATACAATTTTTTAATGCCAATTATTAACCGTACTTTCATAGTAACTAATGTCAAATTTAAAATAATATGAAAACAGCGAGAGGAAAAATGAACAAAAGCGGGAGAAAATAATAAGTATCAAAAAATAATGAAATTAAATGAAAGACTTAAAGTGCCTAGGAAATGTAGAGCGGGAGGAGAAAAAAGTTAGGAGAAAAACTGTGCGAGTAAAGGAAGATAAGAGTGGGGAGAGAGAGGGGAGAGGAGAGGGAGAAAGGGAGGAGAGAGACACTGTGAGATAGAGAGAGGAGAAAGAGGGGGAGGAGAGAGAGGGGGAAAGGAGGGGAGGGAGAGGGAGGGAGAGACACAGTGAGATAGAGAGAGGAGAGAGAGGGGGAGGGGAGAGAGAGAGAGACATAGGAGGGAAGTAAGAGGGAGAGAGAAAGAGAGATAGGGGGAGAAAGAGGGTGAGTGCCATGATAGATCAGAGAAGAAAAAATGACAGAAAGAGGAGAGGAGGGGGAGAAAGAGAGTGGTACACGGCCCCAATTTACCGGTATTTTGGGTTGGGGGGCCCGCTTGGACTAACTTTTTTATTATTCATATTAGATGGGAGTTGTGACATATCAAATTTAATGATTTTGAGATGCTGATTACGAATTTGACATTAATTTTTAGCCCACTGTTACCGTTGAATCACCAGTGGAGGACTTTGACTTATTTTCGAATGATAAAGAAGTCGTCGGGTGTCAAACCAGATTTTTTTTTAATTATAATTAATTTTCTCTGTTTCAATAATTTATTAATTTTCTCTGTTTCAATAATTTATTCATTTTCTCTGTTTAAGTAATTTATTAACTTTCTCTGTTTCAGTGATGACTCCTTGGACTTCGCGTATGCTGTTGCATCTCATTCTAAGATAACTAAATAAAATTTTGGAAATCCTGCTGAATACTTCGAGGTCCTTCTGGATACCTACTTGGAAATCCTGCTCTACCAGCAGCAATGGGCTTACGAATGCTGTTAATATTTCTACTAGTCTGGGTAAGTCGAAAATATTTCCTATTTTCATAGTTCCTACCGACCTCCGTGGCTCAGTGGTTAAGAGCATTGGTTGCTGACCCGGAGGTTGCGGGTTCAAATCCCGGCCGGAGCGGAAAATTTTTATTCGAGTTTTTCCGTTTCCGGTATGCCATGGATGTAAAGGTAACGTGCCCTGAAGTAATGCGAAAGCCGTTCCAGGGCACAATTTACCTTTTTTTTAAATCATAGTTGTCAATTTGACATTTTTTTTTTTAATATCCCTTAACTTTCACCTTGACCACAACTGTAGAGGTCATATTTATATAATGTAAGCCGTAGAACGATAATGGTTTAGAATTGATGAGGAGGTTTTAGTTAGGGTAGACAGGCATGTATACCGGGTGGTCCATGTCTGAGTCCCACACGTTTTCGGCATGAGCTTTCCCCTCCTCAAAAAAGCCAGGCTTTGTAGTTGTACATTACTTCTGTGTGAGAGCTGTGACCAGCCTCGGTGACGGAAAATCTTGTTTGAGAATACCTATGGGTCTGCTGATAAAATCTAAGGGTCGGCTTGGATTTACTAATCCTGTTTCATTAATACGGCCCCCAGGATAAATTATTATTATTAGTATTAAACACTTTATTGGTCAACTATATGATACATTCAACAAAATAGGACATTGAAAAAAAAGAACACAATATAATATGTAGTGAAAACAAGGGGCGAGTTGGTTTTAGTTGTCTGTTTTTTGGTTTGTATTGTCTGCCAGTTAACATTGGAAGGCTGTTGACCTCAAAATTTCCACAAAAATGCTACAAAAGGGACTAACTTCTACTCAAGCGGCAACTTTTCAGCTAACATGATGGGAAATTTATTACGCGGGATTTTTTCCCTTTCAATTTTCCTAAAAGGTCTACTGGCGCTTTCACACAGTTTTCCTCTTCTGGGCTTAAAGTTAAGTTACGCTTAAAGTTAAGTTATGTACATATATGTGGTGTTTTAAAATCTTTAGTTTTTTCTTAATCAATTCCTATTCTTATAGTTTGTCTGGCTGGATACTATAAACAGGGAGTAGACCAGAAGTCTGGCTGGGGGACTATAAACAGGGAGTAGACCAGCATTGGCTTGGTTCTGGGGGCCCTTGTCAATTATTGGCCTCCTTGTAAAGACAGTGGTAGAAGTGCTTGTAAAAACAGTGTCTGGCTTCCATCGTTCACGATGACGCAACCCTATGATGATTCATATAGTTTTAATTCTTTAATTCAACAAATCAGCATTGCCACTCAAAGAGGCAATGTTGGAACATATTATCAGTCCTTTCAATGAAAACAGATGACACCTTGTTTTACATATAATAAAAACCACAAGTTTAAATTCTTATAGTTCTACCTCAAATCTTTTTTACTTCAGAACGGTAAAACCAAATTTAAAAAAAAAATCTCTTGTACGTTCCTTGCTATGTCACAACGTTTTGCAAAACTGAGAGACAAATTTTAGACCGACTTGAGGGTCGGTCGAACCCAGGACCTCAGATAAAGACATAATCGCAAATTCTCACAATCTGGGAAATCATAGCAGGGTTTATGATGTACAGAATGCGCCAAACAAAGGAGCCACTCGAATTATCAAGAGAACGGATTAATTTTTTTAATGCTTTAACACGTGCACCAATAATATTGAGGGAAAACTCTTTTCTACCAGGATTTGATTTTTTATCTTTACCAGGGGCGGTTCCAGGGGGGTCAACTTTGGAATCTTAAATGGAACCACTAAAAACCAGTAAAATGAAGTTACATTTGAAGTTATAAGAAGTTCTATTTGAAATAATTAAATTTTGGTGCTTTATATTCATAACGTGAAAAAATCTTTCGTGCTAGTGGAAAGGATGTGGCCATTAGAGTATTTTGTGTGAGAAATACTCGTGAGGACTAAAGAGGTTGAAAACATTATTATTAAGAAACTAAACTCTGTTCCAATAACTTTTAATATCTCTTTATAACTTCATAAATCCCTCTCTATTTCTCTCTTATAACTTAATATATCCCTGACTCTTTATCTCTTTCTCATTTCTCTTTTTCTTTCTCTTTCCTTTCTCTTTCTCATTCTCTTTTTCTTTCTCTTTCTCTTTCTTATTCTCTTTCTCTTTCTTTTTCTTTTTCTCTTTCTTCTCTTTCTCTTTCTCTTCCTCTTTCTCTTTCTCTTTCTCTTTCTCTCTCTTTCACTTTCTCGATCTCTCTCTCTTTCTCTCTCTCTCTCTTTCTCTATTCTATCTTTTCAAAACCTTTGAAAAAAAAATCTTTGATTCTATTCTTCTCTATTTTCCATCTTTTGTTATCTTCGTTCGCCTTTGCTTTAGAGATAACGCAATGATGTCTCTTTGTAGTAGAAATAACTGAGTCAAAGAAATGAGAAATAAAATCTTGCCGTTTTTTATCAAAGCTAAGAGGAATCCCAAGAAGATTTTTTTTTTTTTCATCTCAGTGCTTTCCAAAATAAGGAAGCCTTTCAACGACCTATGGGCTCGTGTTGACCCAGCACCTAAATGGGAAGCATTGTGTCACTTCTCGCCTATCAGAAGAGAGGCACACTACGGGATGGGCAGGCTAGAAAACAGACCACAAGCGTCTACAGTAGTTCCTGTTTCATGGCTACGAAATAAAAAAAGCTGTGAAACACTCATTAAAAAAAATATAGCCGACGCGACGGTCGATGCGACGTCGAATAATAATACTCTTGAGTGGAAGGTAACCACCAGGCGAGGTTAATGCTCAAAGCTTTTTCTACCACCTAACCGTCAGGGTCGTATTATTATGTGGTCATAAACCCAAATTAATGAGGAAAAAATCGTGCACTGGGTGGGATTCAAGCCAACGGATTCCTAAGCTACCTGGATTACCAGACTAGCGCGTTAACCACTTGACTACCATTGCACTGTATCACCAGCGTTCAAATTTAAATGGTCACTTATTGAAGTTATAACCTCGATGAACCATGCAAGAACAACAAAAAGCTAATATGGGATAAAGCCAATAGATATTTATTTATATACATACATTTCGTGAAAAACCTTGGGCCAAAACATCTTATAAACGCCTGTTATTACTTATGTATATGCAATGTACAATACTTTCTGTCATTCTCCTCATTTATATTACATGTTTTTCATGTAATAGGTATAAAAGAGTTTTTCATGTAAAGTAACTTTTATATTATTATTTACATGTTTGTTTGTTTTATATTATGTGTAAATATAATGCGACTTTTGGTTGCGAATGTTACTCATTAATGTACAATACACAATTTTTTTTATCATTTTACCTTTCGATTCATATCTTACCACTAAATCAATTAAAACCACAGAAATAAAGAGATGCTTTGCTAGACTGTTGGTTTAATGGGTAGTTCCATTATACCTCCCTTTATACAGTATACAAATGAAGAACTCTTTATACAGTAAAATTAGCATATAATCACCGTGGCAGAGTGAGTTAGCGCGCTAGGCATTGTACGCATTGTGACCTGAGTTCGATCCCCAGCGGGGACTTAAACCACCGACCTCCAGATTACAAGTCCACCGCCTACTCGATCAAGCTACTGAGGTCGGTTCAGATGTATACGATTATTTTATGTTTACTACCTACTGGAACTGAAACTTAAGGGTGGAATTAATAGACGTTTTTGTAATACCTCTGTGACGCTAAGTCACGGATTGCGTACTGTGTAAGACAGGGAAAACCAATGCTTAGCAAAGACTTGTGATATAGAATCGTCTATATATTTCGCCCTAAGTCCTTATCAATGACTCTATCTGATTGTGTTGTTTTAGCATTGATCACTGTACATGAAGTTTTTCCTCATTAATTTGAGTTTGTGACCGCATAATAATAAGACTCTAAGGGTTAGGTGGTAGAAAATTCTTTTAACATCAACCTCGCATAGTGGTTACCTTCCACTAAAAAGTATTAAGCTATTAATATTATTATTATTATCACTGTTTCATCAACATACGAGTTCTTATGACAAAATACCCATCCTATTGTAAAAAAACTTTAAATTTACTGAAAATAATGATATTTTTCTATTTCTCTCTCCATCCCTCCCTTCCTTTCTCTTTCTATCTCTCTTCCTTTTTCTCTCTCTATCTTTCTCTTTCTCTCTCCTCCACCACTCCCATAAATGCTCCCTCTCTATATCTTTTTCTCACCCTACTGCTACCTTCATTCTCATGCAACCCCACCCCCTCTCTCGCCCCTTACCTTTCTCCTCCCGCTCCCCCCTCCCCCCCTCATATCTCCCTCTCCCTTTCTCTTCCCCTTCGTCTCATTCTCCTCCTGTTAAAAAATTCATTCGCATCTTCTCTAACAAAGTTCTGCGAAATTTCAGTTCATGAAAGATTTATAAACTTTACCTCCTCCCCCTCTCTCTCTCTCTCTCTCTCTCTCTCTCTCTCTCTCTTACTGTCCTTTCCTCGCTTTCTCTCTTTTAACATCATCACTCTCTTTACCTCCCTCTTTCTTTGTTTTATACCACTCTCTCTCATTCTCTAACCTTCCATCCTCCTCTCTCTTCAATTTATAATTTCTCGCTCTCTCCCATTCTCTCTCTTCTTCATCTCTCTCTTTCAGTCTCTCTCTCTCTCCTACTGTCCTTTCTTCGCTTTCTCTCTTTTTAACATCATCACTCTCTCTACCTCCCTCTCTCTCTCTCTCTCTCTCTCTCTCTTACTGTACTTTATTCATCATCACTTTCCTACCCTCTCTGTCTCTCTCTCTCTATGTCTTCTTTATACCTCTCTCTCTCTCTCTCTCATTCTCAAGCCTGCCATCCTCTTCTCTTCAATTTCTAGTTTCCCGCTCTCTCCCATTCTCTCTCTTCTTCACCTCTCTATCTCTCTCTCTCTCTCTCTTTCTTTCTTTTCAATCTCACTCTCTCTATCCCTCTCTCTCTCTCTCTCTCTAGCTCTCTCTATCTCTCTCTCTCTCTCTCTCTCTCTCTCTCTAGCTCTCTCTATCTCTCTCTCTCTATCTCTCTCTCTCTATCTCTCTTTCTCTCTATCTCTTTCTCTCTATCTCTCTTTCTCTCTCTCTCTCTATCTATCTCTTTCTATCTCTCTCTCTCTCTCTCTAGCTCTCTCTATCTCTTTCTTTCTCTCTCTCTCTCTCTCATATTTGTCACCCTCCTAACTGAAAATATACTTTTTTCCAAAAGTATTTCAAACTGGTTTTAGTGTTTTTATTATAAACTCAATTAAAAAAAGTGCGGAGTTGACGAAAATTTTACGATCCCTCCCCCTTTTTACCTAAACCTCCCCCCAAAAACCCTAGAAAATTCACCGTTCCTCCTAAACCGCCCTGTTGCTCGCTTATAATCTACTTACCCCCCAAATTGGAACCTGAAATCTGTAGCAAGAGAAGTTTTTTTGTGGTTCAACCTCGCTTTTTTTTGGTCATATCGACGGGTTTTCATTATCTATTAGCTCGAAACTCACAAACTAGCTATTCAAATTAACCTCACCCAGCCTGAGTGGGGCCCACAATACCAACGATGATAATAACATAATAATAATAATAACACTCTTTAGTGGAAGGCGAGGTTAATGCTCAAAGCTTTTTCTACCACCTAACCTTCAGAGTGTTATTATTATGTGGCCACAGACTCAAATTAATGAGGAAATATTCATGCACTTGGTGGGATTCGATCCAACGGATCCATACGCTACCTGGATTACCAGACTAGCGAGTTGACCACTTGACTACCAGTGCACGGTATCACTAGGGTTCAAATTTGAATGGTCACCTATCGAAGTTCTAACCTCGCTGGACGTTGCTTGAACATAGGAGAACGAGAACTGGTGTATTGAGCGTTCCATCGACACTGGCTAACTTCTCGTTAATTACGATATTTTTTTTCCACATAATTATATAATTTACTGGGGGACTTTAACAGGGAGTAGACCAGCATTAGCTTGGTTCTGGGGGCCCAAGTCAATTATTAGCCTCCTTGTAAAGACAGTGGTAGAAGTGCTGAGTTATTCCTTCACTGTCTGGGTACCATCATGTACGATGATGCCACCCTATGCTGATAATTTTTTATAGATATAAATAAAATATAAAAGCTATAAGTGGTTTTGATTGGTTAAAATTTTTAAAAAAAATTACTATTCAAAATATCAACATGGTATGATAAGGTATGAAGATTTCAAGAGAAATACATGCACAAAGATTTCTGTTTACCAAGATGCCAACGTCAATGGCGCGTTGAATGCACCGGTTCTCGTAGGATCACGGAAGTTAAGCAACATCCAGCGAGGTGAAGACTTCGTGATGCCTGCATTCCGGCCAAACCCAGAATGGGTGTTGGTGGTAGCAGGTTTGAAAATTTCCTGCAAATGGAGGATAACACCCTTCTCGTGATATGACCAATATGACCATGCTGTTGAAAACGACATTAATACCCAAATTAAATAATATGGCCTTATTTATACTGCTCGATTAGGACTAATGAGTCCCAATATTCCAGCAGTAAGCCCAAGACGTATGTTAAATCAAAATTAAAAAAGAAAAGATTTTTGTTTCATAAAAATGATGTTTTATGCTCGACATTTGTCAGGTGTTTTCATGTCAACTTTATTTTGACACTTGTCGTCAGAAAACAAATTTTCATCTGTCAAAACTCAGATCCATTGACGTGGATCCGAAGAAAATAGCGGGCGGGTATATTTCGTAATATCACGTGTATATATACACAGACTCACACACACACTCTCACACACACAGAGACCCACACACACTCACATATCCACACACACTTTTTTGTGTTAATCACTTTTGTGATATCACAACTATTCCAACTCGCTTTACTAAATCTACGCTGAAACCGGGACTTGAACCACCGACCTCCAGGTTACAAGTCTACCGCCTTACAGACCGACACACACAAAAACCCTAAGTCACAACCGTTACGCCACGGAGTCTGGCATAATAATAATAATATAGGTACTATCTCTCGTTCGTGAAATGACGACCAGTGAAATCAAGTTTTATTTCACTCATTGTCTTTTAATATTTTATTGTTTATTTGGACATAATCATATTTTTTTATGTATAATAGGTATATTATGATTTTTATGCTCTGTACTTGGGTGTTCGAAGTCCAATTATACCTCGTGATGAAAAATGAGTAGCTGCTTGTGAGCAGCGACCAGTGGCGGAATTATAGGCAAAAATAAGTTATTGGGATAATAAAGAAACGGAAAAGTTATATGATTCTGCACTACCCACTAAATTGTGATATAATAACACAAAGAAACACATTATTATTATTATATAATTTGAGTGTACCTATCGGAGGGAACACCCAGTATAGAGAGTATGAAGCTCTGGTATATCCCGAAAATCCGGATAAGCTTAGACACATCAGGCAGGATGTCAAGCTATCTGACACGCCATGAGCGAGATACTAATAAAGAGGAAGAGAAAGAGAGATTTTGAGAGAGAGAGAGAGAGAGAGAGAGAGAGAGAGAGAGGGAGAGGGAGACAGAGAAAGAGGGAGAGAGAGAGGGACAGTGAGATAGAGAGATTAATAAAGAGAGAGAAAAAAATATAGAGAGAAAGTGTGAGAGAGAGAAAAAGGAGAGAGAAAGAAAAAAAGAGAGAAAGAGAAAGAGGGAGAGAGAAAAAGATATAGGTAAATAAAAAGAAAAAAAACGAAAAAGATAGTGGGAAAGAGAGTGAGGGAGAAAAAAAGATAGAGAGTGAGTGTGAGAAAAATAAAGAGTGAGAGAAGAAGAGAGGAAGACATATGAAGAGAAAAAAAGAGAGAGAGAAAAAGATATAGGTAAATAAAAAGAAAAAAAAACGAAAAAGATAGTGGGAAAGAGAGTGAGGGAGAAAAAAAGATAGAGAGTGAGTGTGAGAAAAATAAAGAGTGAGAGAAGAAGAGAGGAAGACATATGAAGAGAAAAAAAAGAGAGAAAGAAAAAGAGAGAGAGAGAAAAAGATATAGGTAAATAAAAAGAAAAAAAAAAACGAAAAAGATAGTGGGAAAGAGAGTGAGGGAGAAAAAAAGATAGAGAGTGAGTGTGAGAAAAATAAAGAGTGAGAGAAGAAGAGAGGAAGACATATGAAGAGAAAAAAAGAGAGAGAAAGAAAAAGAGAGAGAGAGAAAAAGATATAGGTAAATAAAAAGAAAAAAAAACGAAAAAGATAGTGGGAAAGAGAGTGAGGGAGAAAAAAAGATAGAGAGTGAGTGTGAGAAACATAAAGAGAGAGAGAAGAAGAGAGGAAGACATATAAAGAGAGAGGAAGAGATATGAGGAGACAGAGAGAGAAAAAGAAGAGAGAGTCAAGTCCCATAGAAAGTGAGAGTGAGAAAAAATAAAAGCCGGATAATATAAAACAGGAAGCCAGAGAGAGATAGAAAAGGTATAAAAACAGAGAATGAGAGAAAAAGATAGGAAAAAAGAGGGAGAAAAAGAAAGAAAAAAATAGGCAGAGAGAGAAAAAAGAGGAAAAGAGAAAGAAAGAGAGCGACAAAGAAAGGGGGAATAAAGAAAGAAAGGTAGATAAAAAAAGAGAGGGAGAAAGAGAGAGATCATAATATAAAGAAAGGAAGCTTAGGTAGATTAGATGACGGGAAGTAAGTATGGCAGATAGAGGAAGTTCAATATAGAAGAGGGAGAAAGAGAGAGAGAGAGAGAGGGAGATAGAGAGAGAGAGAGAGGGAGATAGAGAGAGAGAGAGAGATAGAGAGAGAGGGAGAGAGAGTGTGTAAGAGATATAAAAGTAAATCCAAGAACGAGAAAAAACTTGCTAAAGAAAATTGCGATGTTTCTGACATTTCCTCCCCCTACCCTTTCTCAATCTCTCTCTCTCTCTCGCTCTCTTTCTCTCTCACTGTATCTATCCATATCCCAATCTCTCACTTTCCATCTCTATCTCTCTCACTTTCCATGTATCTCTCTCACTTTTCTTTGTCGGTCTCTCTTTCTCTCCTTCGCTCTTCCTCGTCTAAATCTCCATCTCTTTTTCTCTCACTTTCCCTTCCCGAATTGTGTGAAATCCACTTGTTTGATTCACCCTGTATATTTTTTCCTCGTCACCTCTCTACCGGGTGTCTCCGACACCGTGTCGAACTGAACTATTACCTACGCATGCGCATGGAGTGAAATTTTGTTCTCTCTAAATGAAAAGTTCAGATAGAGAGAGAGAGAGAGAGAGAGAGAGAGAGAGAGAGAGAGAGAGACATCAATTCCAAAGAATAAATAAAAAAACTTCATAATTAAAAAATAAAAATAAATTTCCTATTCCAAGAAAATTGTCCAACTAATCAGATTGTGAGGGGAAAAAAATGCTGCAAAAAAAATTGTCGTCTAGCCAATCCGTTTCCTAATTCAATGACTTCATCGGATCTGGAATAAAGATAGAAAATAAGAGAAAAATCAGGGTTTTAAAACTTGTGTTTTACAACCGATAAATTTCTAATATTAGAAATCGCAAGTATTTTTTTGTTTCTCTCATATTTCTGGACGTTTCATAACCTCCTGAGCAACTTTGGTTTTGTGTCCGTCTGTCGGTCTGTCCGTCCGTCGGTCTGTTAAAAGTATTCCTTTGTAACGCGCAAATCTCAGAAACTACTCAACGGATGTAAATTATACATAATAATTATTATGATTTAAATAATATGTATTTTGAAAGAAAAAAAAAATCAAATTCAAGTTATTCTACATGGTACAATTGGTACGTACATACTGGTACCTATGTATAAATTCGAAAACTGAAATAAAATAATGATAAAAAAAGTTCGTTTCATACAAAATTAAAGTAAACTTTGTTTCGTATCAGTTTGTTTTTGTTTTCAGCAACGCACAACAATGGCAAAAGTTAAAAATGAATGGGTGTTTTATTTTTATCGTGGAAGGTTACAAAAAATCATGACACCGGAAATATAGGTACATAATTTCCTCTGAATATTGTGTTAGTTTTTGTAAAAAAGAAAAATATTTTTTTGCTCCGATATTTTACTTTCCTTATCCTATAGAAAGGAAAGTAATGGAATCACCCAAAATTTTCAATACTCAGTTTTCAGTGCCAAACACGTTTCAGCCATTGGTACGTGTTTGTGTGTGTCTCTCTGTGTGTCTGTCTATCTGTGTAACTGTACCATTGAGTCACCAATGGTGGATTTGGACATATTTTCCAGTGATACGGAAAGTCGTGTGGTGTCACACCAGTTTATTCTATATAAAGTTATGTATGGAGTTCCGGAGATAAGCTATTTGTATTTTCAGAGGCACCTTTCTGTGTGAAGTATCACACTAGGCTTCTGGGTTCCATACCCGGCTAAAGGTAGAACATTTTCAGTTCTATATACTTCGTATGCCTGGGGTTCACTCATACCTCGTGAGGAAATTGTGCTGAAAATGCTGAATTTTTTTGATAACAATAAAAACAAAGACGAAAAAATACTTTGGTCAAACTGTCGAGATTTATGAATGCGAAATAAAAAGCTTTATTTTCTGTTTTATTAACATCTCCTTAACCCTTTTTATATTTTTCTCTCTCTCTCTCTCTCTCTCTCTCTCTCTCTCTCTCTCTTTCTATGTCTTTTTCTTTTTTCTCTTTCCCTTTTTTCTCTTTCTCTCTTTCACTCTCTGTCTCATAACCTAATATAATTTCTCTCAATTCTCTAGTCTCTATTAACCCTTTAGTGCCTGTCAAAAAGTTATCCCTGAAAATCATTTTAAGAAAAAATCCTTTTTAGATATTTATAACGCTGGTATGTATATGAAAATATCTTATTTGCGTTTTCTTATTCTATGAATATGACCAAATGACCAAAGAGCTTTTTATAATCATAATAATAGTTGTCACCGTGGCAGAGTGAGTTAGAGCGATAGGCATTGCACACATGGTGACCTGGGTTCGCTCCCAGCGGGGCAGGATTTTTTCTGCTCTGTACTTGGATGTTCGGGGTCCACTCATACCTCGTGGGGAAAAATGAGTAGCTGCTTTAATGTTAGCAGCGACCAGTGGAAGAATTATAGACAAGAATAAGAGATTGGGATATTAAAGATATGGAAAAGTGCAAAAAATCTGCGCTACCCACTAAAATTGTGATATAATGACACAAAGAAACACATTTAAAAAAAAAATCTTAATAATATGAGAGAAAAATAATCATGATGTTAATACTCAAAGTATTTTCCACCACTTAAAACTCAGAGTCTTATTATTATCTGGTCACATACTCAAATAAACGAGGAACAATCCAATCATTGGGTGGCATCCGATCCGGCGCTAGATCACAAGATTAGCACCTCGCCGTAACTCCAACTACCACCAAATCATTGACCACCCAAAAACTGAGTAGTCGACCGTATTTAAAATAAACAGAAAAGATTTCTTCCTTAAAAGGGTTAATGCAGCACGTGACCCATTCTAATTACCCTTAACTCTTAACCCTGTGATCTCCTCGTATTAATAAACCCCCCTTACTCCTCGGTCCACTTTACCCCAGCCCACCCTTCACCATTTTTAATTATCCCCGTGACCCCCTTGTAACAATTCAGCTCCCTTACCCCTCGGTCCAACTAACCCCAGCACTCCCTTTCCCCAACCCTCTCGTGCTAACTTACCCCTCGGTCGAATTAACCCAAGCACTCCCTTCTGGTCCTTTTCACCCCGATTGACCCTTCACCCTCTGTGCACTCGATGAAAATAATCTTGGAATTTAAAATGCAAAAAAAAAGTTTAATGTGCTGCCGCTGTTGTTAATTATTTATTAAAATTCCCCCCTCCCCCCACTCCTCGACTTTTTCGAGAAATTTTATTTAGAAATTTATTTTGTTTTGAAATTATTTTATAAATTTATTTTTGAAATTTTATTTTTCTCGCTCTCGACCTTTCGCTTAATGGAGGTCGTTGGAGGGGGGGGGAGGGAGGATAACAGGGGAGTAGGGAGAAGAGGGGGAGTTGAGGAGGGAGAAGAGGGGAGGAGATGGGGAGGAGACTAATGAGTGCAGAAGAAAAATGTGGGGACGGTGATCAAATATAAATGGACTTTTCAAACAATACAACTGGCTTGAGAATTTGAGTTAGGAGACCTTTGAGTTGGCTAAATAGAGGGTATCATAGGGTCACTTAATATTATTATTATCATTATCACTTAATAATCCTAAAGCAATCTTTTTATCTTAAAAATCCAAAAGCATGGATTTTTTTTTTTTTTAATCGATAAAATATCGGAGTGAAGTCTACAATAATAAAACTTTAATTAAGAAGTAACCCACAAGGATTATGTTATTTATCTATTTGTTTACTCTCTCAAACTTTCACAGGTATTACTTTTTTTTATTTCCAGCTCATCCTACTCTCCCTCTCTCTCTCTATCTGTCTCTCTCTCTCTCTCTCTCTCTCTCTCTCTCTCTCTTCTCTGTAGTGAGTCATCATCACATCCATTCACACCTCCATCATGAGTGAAACTTCTCCTCCATAATGGATGAGTTTTTTCTCTCTTTCTCTCTCTCTCTCTCTCTCTCTCTCTCCTCTCTCTCTCTAGTGAGTCATCATCACATCCATTCACACCTCCATCATGAGTGAAACTTCTCCTCCATAATGGATGAGTTTTTTCTCTCTTTCTCTCTCTCTCTCTCTCTCTCTCTCTCTCTCTCTCTCTTTCTCTGTAGTGAGTCATCATCACATCCATTCACACCTCCATCATGAGTGAAACTTCTCCTCCATAATGGATGAGTTTTCTCTCTCTCTCTCTCTCTCTCTCTCTTTCTCTGTAGTGAGTCATCATCACATCCATTCACACCTCCATCATGAGTGAAACTTCTCCTCCATAATGGATGAGTTTTCTCTCTCTCTCTCTCTCTCTCTCTCTTTCTCTGTAGTGAGTCATCATCACATCCATTCACACCTCCATCATGAGTGAAACTTCTCCTCCATAATGGATGAGTTTTCTCTCTCTCTCTCTTTCTCTCTCTCTATCCCTCTCTCTTTCTCTCTAGTGAGTCATCATCACATCCATTCACACCTCCATCATGAGTGAAACTTCTCCTCCATAATGGATGAGTTTTTTTTTTCTCTCTCTCTCTCTCTCTCTTTCTCTGTAGTGAGTCATCATCACATCCATTCACACCTCCATCATGAGTGAAACTTCTCCTCCATAATGGATGAGTTCTCTCTCTCTTTTCTCTCTCTCTCTCTCTCTCTCTCTCTTTCTCTGTAGTGAGTCATCATCACATCCATTCACACCTCCATCATGAGTGAAACTTCTCCTCCATAATGGATGAGTTCTCTCTCTCTCTCTCTCTCTCTCTCTCTATCTCTCTCTCTCTCTCTCTCTTTCTCTGTAGTGAGTCTTCATCACATCCATTCACACCTCCATCATGAGTGAAACTTCTCCTCCATAATGGATGAGTTTTTTCTCTCTTTCTCTCTCTCTCTCTCTCTTACGTCCTCCCACATAATTTTCCTCCTCTTTACACAAGGATCGAGATGGTCCATCCCATGAATTCCTGAGTCTCACGAAAAACATGGTAATACCTTGAAAAGAAGAAGAAAAAAAACCCTAATATTGTAGTTGTTTAATATTTTTACTTCCAATAAATTTCTAATATTAGAAATCGAATTGAAGAAAAAAAAATTTGCTCCGATTCCATTTTTTTTTTTTTTTTTTTCTTTGCTATAACAATTACTTACTTAACTTTGGCTTGAGTCTCGACAGCCAAATGCCTCATCAACAAGTTATCTACGCCCCCGTGGCCTCCATGGAATTCTATCCTGTGCTGTCTCCTGCCAGGTCTCAGAAACAGCAACCATCTCCATGAAATGGACGACCCAATGCCTCATCAACAAGTTGCCTCCACCTCCAAGTACTTCTATCCTGTGCTATCTCCTGTCAGGTCTCAGGAACAGCAACCATCTCCATGAAATCGACGACCCAATGCCTTATCAACAAGCCTCCGCCTCCATGGAATTCTATCCTGTGCTGTCTCCTGTCAGGTCTTAGGAACAGCTACCATCTCCATGAAATGGACGACTCAATGCCTCATCAGCAAGTTGCCTCCGCCTCCATAGATTTCTATCTTGTGCTGTCTCCTGTCAAGTCTCAGGAACAGCAACCATCTCCATGAAATGGACGACTCAATGCCTCATCAGCAAGTTGCCTCCGCCTCCATGGATTTCTATCTTGTGCTGTCTCCTGTCAAGTCTCAGGAACAGCAACCATCTCCATGAAATGGACGACTCAATGCCTCATCAGCAAGTTGCCTCCGCCTCCATGGATTTCTATCTTGTGCTGTCTCCTGTCAAGTATCAGGAACAGCAACCATCTCCATGAAATGGACAACTCAATGCCTCATCAGCAAGTTGCCTCCGCCTCCATGGATTTCTATCTTGTGCTGTGTCCTGTCAAGTCTCAGGAACAGCTACCATCTCGATAAAACCTTGGCGGATATTATTCTTCCCTTGCCAATTTGGTCATCCTATCGATCTAGTTCCATTGATTGTGTTGGTGAATGTTTGCTATAAACACATGTATTGAGAAAAAGAAAACCAAAAAACAGTTTTTTTTTCATACCCAAGACAGAGTTTTTTTTTTAAAACAAGAATTGACGGGATGTATTCCCATTTATTACAATATTATTAAAATAAAAATCACATGCATAATGTATTTTGCCTTTTTTTAACATTCACAATATTTCATCAACAACATCATAAATAATTATTAATTTAACAAACCCTTCAGCATAATACTGGTGTGGGTTGTTATCATAATAATAATAATAATGTCACTCTTTACTGGAAAGTAACCACCAGGTGAGGTTATTGTATAAAGCACTTTCTACCACCTAACCCTCAGAGTCTTATTGTTACGTGGTCACAAACTCAAACTAATGAGGAAAAATTCATGCACTGGGTGGGATTCGAACCAACGGGTACCTACGCTACCTGGATTACCAGATTAGCGCGTTAACCACTTGACTACCAGCCTATATCTCTTTCTCTTTCTCTTTCTCTTTCTCTTTCTCTTTCTCTTTCTCTTTCTCTTTCTCTTTCTCTTTCTCTTTCTCTTTCTCTTTCTCTTTCTCTTTCTCTTTCTCTTTCTCTTTCTCTTTCTCTTTTCTCTTTCTCTTTCTCTTTCTCTTTCTCTTTCTCTTTCTCTTTCTCTTTCTCTTTTTCTCTTTCTCTTTCTCTTTCTCTTTCTCTTTCTCTTTCTCTTTCTCTTTCTCTTTCTCTTTCTCTTTCTCTTTTTTCTTTTTCTTTCTCTTTTTTCTTTCTCTTTCTATTTCTTTTTCTCTTTCTCTTTAGGTAAATAACATTTATAATTTAACTATTACTTCCTAATGCGAAATAAATAAATTGATTCATTTGAAGAGGTGTGTCCATTTTCAAAAGATAGCTATACCACGTCAGTTTTTAACCTTACGAGTCTTGTTTTGGAGGTGGCGATACTTTACACCCACCCGGTATATTAACAGCAGCCACCTTTACCCTGGAGCTTTTGCTCATATACTATTCATGAGAGAGAAAGAGAGAGAGAGAGAGAGAGAGAGAGAGAGAGAGAGAGAGAGAGAGAAAAGGGAGGGGGACCGTTTTCTTTTCAGCAAAATAGATTTCACTTCCATATCTTGATGGATTTCTTTATATTTTTGAGTCCCACCCCCTCTCCTTCTCTCTCTCTTTCATTCTCTCTCTTTCTCTCTCTCTCTTTCTCTCTCTCTCATTCTCTCTCTCTCATTCTCTCTCTCTCTCGCTCTCTCTCTCTCTCGCTCTCTCTCTCCCCACTCTTTCTCTCTCTCTTTCTTTCTCTCTCTCTTTGGGTGAGAAAGTGCACAGGCAATGGGATGTAAAATGTACTTAGCCATTGACGATGATGGTGTAGCAGTCGGGACTGTCCAAACCTGGGCCGACGGGCCGCATGAGGCCCGTCAGATTTTGTCTGTGGCCCGCGAATCAAATATCAAAAATGAAGAAAAAAAAATGGGTACCTACAGCGTGAAAAATGTCATCAGACTTTACACCATAAAATCTTTTTGTCCAATACAGTTGGACCTGGATATAAGAGAACTGGATTTAAGAGAACTGGATATAAAAGATGTAGAGAACTAAGGGGACCGATATCAAGGATTCTTTTATGAAGAGGTTACTTTCCTTTATAGAGAAGTAAATTTGACATGGAAATCAATCTCTTACATCCGACTCTTTTTTCTTTACAAATTAATGGGTTCAACCTATGTGTTGTCACGAGTCTCTGTCCCAGTAGCTCAGTGGTCAGGGCGTTGGTCTGGTTATTCCGAAGTTACGGGTTCGAAACCGTGTCAGGACATGACAAGATATCCTCGCATTGGGGACTCGACTTGACCAAATAATAATATACATCTGTTGGAATAATGGGACTTGATACTAATATTTAGGCAGTATAAAATACAACCGTGGCTCAGTGGTTAAGAGCATTGGTTACTGACCCGGAGGTTGTGGGTTCGAATCCCAGCCGGAGCGGAAATTTCTGACCGAAATTTTCCGTTTCCGAAATGGCATGGATGTAGGTAAAGTGCCCTGAAGTAATGCGAAAGCGGTTCCGGGGCACACTTGACTTTAAAAAAAGTATAAAATACAACAAATACATATGCAAAATACTAGATTAAAATAGAGAGGTTAGTTGATGGCATGGATATTCAGAACTATTACCTGCTGATGAGAGCAAAAAAGCTCGAAACAGCTGCCCAGGTATGTTCTGATATTCATGCACATCTAGTACAACTTCTCACTTTTCTGGTGATACTGATTATACACTGATTTACCTCTGCAACGGTGAGCTCTCAAGGTTGTTCCCTCGCGGCCCGCGGTTGATCGAAAGTTGACAATGGACAACCCTGAATTGAGCCACTGATAATGATTATAAGAATGATGGATAGCAATAGCAACAATAATATCGTAACTTTTTTGTGTGCGGAAAATTCACCTCGCATGAAAAAGGTCTTTGAAAAGTCTCGCAGGAGAAGGCAGGGGATTTATATGTGTGATGGGGGTGAAATAGTGTTGGGGGGGGCATTTCTGTGTGATGGGGGTAAAAATGTGTTGGGGGGGGGGCGTTGACGTGTCGGATAGAAAGTGATTGAATAGGGAAACTTTAAGTAAGTAGGTATAAAAAATTGGGCCTGAAGTGTTACCTCCTTAGTGAAGTAATGGCCCGTCATGGCTTGTCACACGCCTCGTGGATAGATTTATAGTGCCTAACTTAACTAGTGGTTCTGTGAACTGTAAACCTCACACAGGTTCAACTATCGCATTATAAGTTTTCAATCAAGCATGAGAACAGCGAGATCTTTCATTCAATACCCCACTCGATAGGTTTTAATTAAAAATGTCAACCGACTCTTACTGCTGGAATAATGGAACTTTAATAGTCCCAATCGGGCAGTATAAATAAGGCGATATTATTATTAAACTCTTTATTAAAAGGACATAATTATGTACAAACAAATAATGGTAAAATTAAAATACAAAAATTGACTATCCTGTTGTAAGTATAAACAAAACAATAAGTAAACAACATAAATTAGATGTATACAGAAAATATTTACAGATATCGTAACTAAAGGGCAGGATTATTGCCTATGGCAATCTCTTCCAGCCAACCCCTTGACCTTCACACCTTGGGCGAGGTATTTGATACACTGGATAACTTTAAGTAGATAAGAATGTTCCAATGATCAATGAAGATGGCATTGATCATTGGAAAAGAGAGTAGTGACTGTGAGAAATATTTCAATTGAACGTTTTTAAATAAATTCTATCTTTCGATAAGAATGTTCCACCCTGTACACAGACTATTTTAGAGGAAATATTAAAGGCTACATTTAAGGAGAAACTTCAACTATGTCACAGAGGTGATAATGGATTTCCCTCTCCACCTCCCCCCCATCTACCCCTTTCTCTCTCTCTCTCTCTCTCTCTCTCTCTCTCTCTCATTCTCTCGTTCTCTATCTCTATTTCTCTATTTCTGTCATTCTCTCTCTCTTTCTCTATTTCTCTCATTCTCTCTCTCTCTTTCTCTCGCGAAAGAGCTGGGTTTCGAACCCGCAATTTTGGAATACCAGATAGATGCCTTGACCACTGATAGATAAATTAACCTTAGAATTGTTGATTGCAGCCTTGTCTAAGTGTTTTTTTAATGCCTTGTTTTGCTCTCTCCGTCTCACAAGTTTTGGATTACCAGATAAATGCCTTGACCACTAATAAATAAATGATATTGACATTAGGATTTTTGAGTGCAGCCTTGTCTAAGTGGTTTTTAATGTCATTACTATTTTTTTGGGTGGATAAGAATAATTGTAACAACAACAGATTTCTATGTACACAAAAAAAAAAAAAAACAAAAAAATCTGAAAGATTTTGAACCGGAATGATGGCATGAGGAAAATAAATTTATAAAACCATAGAAAACAAGAAAAAAATTATAAAGATGGAAAAAAAAGAAAGTTATGGGGAAAAAGAGAGGGAGAAAAATAGAGAGTAATAAGTACATAGAGAAAGACATTAAGATATATGAGAGCTAGAAAAATATGTATAAATACAGAGAGAAGGGGAAGGGGAGAGAAAAAGAGAAGTAGAGTAGCTAAGAGAAAATGAGAGATAAAATAAGAGGTGGAGAAAGAAAAATTTAAAGAGAGAGAGAGCGAGTAAAAGGAAAAGATATTTTGAGATAAATGGAGAAAAAGGAAGAGTCAGAGAGAAATAGAAGAAGATAGTAAGAGAGAGAAAAAGGGATAGAATATGAGAGAGAGAGCGACAGAAGGAGAGAGAAAGTCATAGAAGGAGAGAGAGAGAGAGAAAGCGATGGAAGAAGAGAGAGAGAGATAAAGCGATAGAAGGAGAGAGAGAGAGAAAGCGATAGAAGGGTGAGAGAGAGAAAGAGCGATAAAAGGAGTGAGAAATAGAAAGCGATAGAGAGAGACAGAGAGAGAAACTTTCTTCCTGGGGATTTTTATGGGTCTGGCCGGGATTTTTGAAATTTTCTGGGACTCAAAATATATTTCTCCGATATGATGATGTTTTTTTTTATGGAGGGTGTGTCGGTGACTGAGCGCCATGATATTTGTCTAGGAGGATAGGAGGAAGGGGGGAAGCTAAAAATGAGTTGTGGGGGGAAAGAGAGCTAGAGTGGGGGAGATAGAAATGATTTGATGGGGGGAGGGGGATCTAAAGACTGAAGAGGGGGAGGTGTGTCAGCGACTCAGCGCCATGATATTTGTCTAGGAGTAGGGGGAATGGGGGAGATCTAGAGTGGGGAGAGAGCTAGAGTACCCACTGTAGAGAAGGGTGGGGGAGCTAGAAATAGTTTAGGGGGAGAGAGCCAGAGTGGGGGGAGGGGTACCTAGAGACTGGGATTGGGGTAGAAATAGTTTTCAGGGAGTGCTAGACAGCTAGATTGGGGGGAGCTAGAAATTAATTGTAGGGAGAGGGGTACCTGGAGACTGGGGGGGGGGGGGGGGAGGGATCTGGAAATAGTTTGGGAGGAGCAGTTCAAGTATCTGAGAAACTTTTCTATTATATATCTGCTTTTTCTTTTGCTCAAAGTGTTCACTGTGTTCAAGCTGATTTCCAGATATCTAGCGTCTAGTCTCAACTAACTAATCTACTCATACCTCGTGAGTAAAAATGAGTAGTTACTTGTATGAGTAACGACCAGTACCAGAGTAAAAAGAAATTAATGTAAGAGAATTCGAAAAGAGAAGGAGGCACTTAGTAAAGCTGCGCTACCCACAAAAATTGTGTAGAAGCCTTGTGCTTCACCACAAAGAAAATCATACATACATACATACATGTAATCAGTATAAATAGAAAGTGAGAAGTTGTACTAGAAGTAATTTAGCCTTACCTTATCTAGTTTATTTTAGAATGACACAATTGTCCAGTAAAACAGAACACTGGTAGTCAAGTGGTTAACGCGCTAGTCTGGTAATCCATATAACGTCATTTTAATGTAACATTTTCAAATAATTGTTATTTTAGGAACCCTAGCTATAAGTTTTACTATGTAATTTTTGTATAATGTATTTTAAAAACATGACATAGCTAAACAATTAAATTAAACGTCCGCAAAAAATTCAAAATAGCAACATCCTGTTTTATTATTACAATAAATATGAAATGAAAAATAGATGTGAACGTTTGTACATTATTTTATTAGGACTTTGGAAAAGTTTTAAAGTACAAGAATGATGTGTAGCTGAAGAGTGTCAGTTGGAGAATGGGATCGTTGGATCAGTCTGCTCAGAGGAAGACTGGTCGAAATAACACTGGTTCAAATTCTCCAATATTATCACATTCACCCCAGCTTTCAGAAGTTGAGATCTGCGAAACGAACGGGTGCCCTCTTGTTCCGAGTTGATCTTCTGGGGTTTGGATTGTCATCATTCTGTTGGTCGTCATAAGGAATATCATTGTTTGGAATATCGTCATTGGGAATATCATTGTTTGGAATATCGTCATTCGGAATATCATTGTTTAGAATATCATCATTTGATTGGTTTCCAGCAGGAGCCAGATATCGAGTCGAAACCGTAGTTTCTCTCCCATCAGGTAGTCGAACATGAGCATACTCATTGTTGGCATCTAAAAGTTCAACCTCCTCGACCATAGAGTCATATTTGCTTCTTCGGTTTAAACTCTTCATTAGAACGGGTCCTGGTTTTGTCAGCCAAGTGGGCATTGAGCTTCCATTGAATGAACGACGCGGATGATTGAACATACGTTCATGGGGAGTTGCGTTGGTTGCTGTGCAAAGAAGAGATCGTATACAATGAAGTGAATCACCTAGCACTTCTTCCCAGTCTTCTGTCTTCGAGTTCGTGATTTTAGAGCCAACATTATTGTCTTCCAGATGATGCCATTGGATCTTTCGCACTGTCCGTTGCCTTGAGGGTTGTAGGGTGTTGTGCGACTTGTAGCAACACCTAGTGAAGTGAGGAACGTTTTTATTTCAGAGGACATGAATGCAGTCCCCTATCAGAATGTATATAACTTGGGGTACCAAAAAGAGTGAATAAGTTTGTCAGATTTGTGATAACAGTATTTGAAGATACATCAGGGCATGGAAAAGCAAAAGGAAATCTTGAATATTCGTCAATAACAGTTAGTATGTATCGATTCCTTGTCTTTGAAGGTAGAGGTCCTTTGAAATCAATGCTCAATCGTTCAAATGGAGCTGAAGACTTGATGAGCTGGCCTTCATGTTTGTGATAGCGTGGTTTCAGTTCCGCACAAACTCGACAGGAATTAGTCACTTGTCTAACTTCTTCCACAGAGAATGGTAAGTTCTTAGCTCGGATCCAGTGAGTCATCCTTGTTATACCGGGGTGGCATAGATTATTGTGCAAATAAGTCAAGTCAGGTCGAGAGTTGATAGCTGCACTTATGCGGGACAGCGCGTCTGCAGGAGCATTCTCACAACCAGGACGATACACTATGTCGAAGTTGAAGCATGCCAGTTCGAGTCTCCATCTCATTATTTTCTCGTTCTTTATTTTGCTCTTGTGTTTTTGATTGAACATAAAAGATACGGAGCGTTGGTCAGTGATTATCTTGAAAGGTCTTCCAATGAGGTAGTGACGCCAATTCTTTAGACTCTCAACAATTGCATATGCTTCCTTTTCAATTGAAGCGTGTTGAAGTTCTGACTTGTTCAGAGTTCTCGAGAAGAAAGCGATAGGTCGTCCTTGTTGACTTAGCGTTGCAGCTATAGCAAAGTGAGACGCGTCCGTTTCAACAGGAAAAGGTACATTGTCTTGAATAGCAGCGGTTGACGCTTTCAGTATGTCACGCTTCAGATTTTCAAATGCGGATACTTCGTTATCTTGAAAAGGAAAGTTGTTCTGTAAAAGTGGCCGTACTTTCTCTGAGAAATTAGAGATCCACTTACTGTAGTAAGAGAACATGCCTAGAGCACGTTGAAGGGAAGCTTTGTCGGTTGGAATGGGTAATTCAACAAGTGGCTTCAGACGCTCGGGGTCAGGTTTTATAGTGTTATTGGATATAGTATAACCAAGTAAACTGACAGCAGTAATGGAAAACTTGCATTTTTCCATATTAAGTGTAAGATTGTACTTCTTGGTGGCTGATAGAAATTTCTTCAGATTCTCATCATGCTCCTTCTGATCTCGTCCACAGATTGTGACATCATCAAGATAGGGATAGATGCCTGTGAGTTTCTCATCTTCAACGATGCGGTCTATTGTTCTCTGGAAGCTTGCTACACCATTAGTAACGCCAAAAGGAACTCTAAGAAAATGATAGAGTTTTCCTGAGGCTTCAAATGCTGTGAAGTGTTTTTCCGAGTCCATGATAGGTATCTGGTGATACGCACTCTTGAGGTCAATCAAACTGAACACTTTGTTTGTTGAGACTTTAGCAATGACATCTTCAATCCTCGGCAAAGGATACGCATCTAGATGTGTGAACTTATTGATGGTTTGAGAATAGTCAATTACCATACGAGGTTTATGTCTTCCATGTCGTACAACGAATGCTTGAGCGCGCCAGGATGAGTTGCTTCGTTCAATGATTCCATCTTGTAGCATGCGTTCTACTTCGGTGTGGATAAATTGTTTGTCTTCGTCTGATTGTCTCCTGCTTTTTGTAACTATAGGATAGCAATCTTGTGAAAGGTTAGAGAATAGTGAGACAGGTTCAACGTTAACAACAGCCAAGTTGCAAATTTTCAATGGTGGACGTGAACCGTGGAATTCTATCTCAAGTGAAGAGTGAGCTTGGAGTAAGTCATGTCCAAGTATGACGTCACAGCAGAGATTGGACATGATCAGCAAAGTAACATTCTGGTAGGTGTTGTTGAACACTTGTAATGTCACTTTACATTGTCCAGAAATGTCCGTGGACAAGGAAGAGTTAGCCATACTTATTTTACCAGAGTAAGGTAATGGTTTGATTTTACATCTGGACACTAGAGCTTGGCTTATAAAACTGAGTGTTCAACCAGTATCGACAAGAGCTTTGAGAGGTATATTGTTGACGGTGATATCAATAGTAGACTTTTGTAAACTGTTGGGTGACACCGCAGTAACAGGAGCAGTATAACATGTCAGAGCAGCAGAAGTCTTGTTGTGTCGCGGCTTATGTGCTGATTGAGTGAATAGCTTTGACTGACAGACTTTCCCGTAATGTCCTGTCTTGGAACAAATAGAACATTGTGCCTCCTTGGCAGGACAAGACGACCGGGGATGCCACTGTTTACCACAAAAGTAACAAGTCTTGGAAGTAAAGGCCACAGTATTGTCAGTGGATTCTAAATTTTGAGATGCAGTGACATTGGGCACACAACTAGTCTGGTAACTAGACGATTGAAATTCAGCCAGCTCCATAGCTCGGGCTTGATTGAAAGTTTCATCTAGAGTGAGAGTATTGCTCTCAAGGAGGCGCTGTCGAATGCGGTTGCTTGATAACCCGCTGATAAACGCATCACGAACATACTCTTGTGTGTAGGTATCAGCTGTGACGGCTTCAAAATTGCACTCCTTGCTCATTTGCTTCAACACTTGTAGGTACTGGTCGACAGTTTCACCAGAGTTCTGTAGACGCGTTGCTAAGCAATTGCTTGTCTGCTGATGTAGAAGTAGGCTCTACAGCAAAGCGTTCGGGTTGTAGGTACTTCTCCATGTTGAAAGAATACGACAATTTTTGTACTTTAAATTGAAATGAAAAATAGATGTGAACGTTTGTACATTATTTTATTAGGACTTTGGAAAAGTTTTAAAGTACAAGAATGATGTGTAGCTGAAGAGTGTCAGTTGGAGAATGGGATCGTTGGACCAGTCTGCTCAGAGGAAGACTGGTCGAAATAACACTGGTTCAAATTCTCCAATGATATTATCACAAAATAAATACATTGAATTGAATTATATTTTATTTTTATGTAGGTATATTTACCTAATTTGTAAACTGAAGCTAGTAGCTACAGTTTACAAATCACTCAAATTAAAGTTGTAGGAATAGTTACCCACAACAAAAATTAATCACTCCGCTAGCGAGCAATTGAAAATGCTTTTAGATTTACACAACAGAAGGAATTAAGAGTGTGCAGGTGTGCCTATTGTTCATTGTTCAATGCCTTTTTCTTTTCAAGGAGCAGTGAACTACTGTTTGAATGAAAATGTTTCAGTGTTTCTACACTTTTAGCAACAGTGAATCAGTTAAATTCTACAAGTGAGTCAGTTAAATTCTACAAATTTGACATCCAATATGTAACAAATATGAAAATATACCTATTTATTTTGGCAGATTGCAAGCGCTCACGTCCTTTGGTGCCTTTTAGCGGCCTATATTTTAACAATTGATAAAATCACAGCAAAATATTAAGGTCAAAATACCTCAAAAACCAAGATTTTCACAATTTTTGCTTCAAATAACAACACAAATAACTAGCTCTTTATCTTTTTTTAGAAGAGAAGAAGAATAATAAAAAAAGGATACAGTAATAGTTATTATCATTGTCATCATCTTGATGGTTGGAACCCTTTCATGAATATATTGAGTTGGAAAGCTACCTTCGTTTTCTGTCGTTAAAGCAATAAATGGAGAGGGAGAGATAAATGAAGAGGGAGAAATAAATGGAGAGATGGGTGAGGAGGCAGAGGATGGGAGGGGCTTAGAGGGAGATATCGAGAGATGTGACAAAACTGTAAAGGCTGATATTGACAAAGAGGGAGGGAGAGGGAGATATAAGGAGGGGTTAGAGAGAGAAATAATGAGGGAGAGAGAGAGAGCGGAAGAGAGAGATAGAGGAAGAGAAAGAGAGAGAGAGGCAGAGACAGAGAGGAAGAGATAGAGAGAGGCAGGGAGAGAGAGAGGAAGAGGAAGAGAGAGAAAGAGAGAGAGGGGCGGAGAGGAAGGGAGAGAGAAAGAGAGGGAGAGAAAAAGATAGAAGAACAGAGACCAAGGGAGAGAGAGAGAGGAAGGGAGAGAGAAAGAGAGGGAGAGAAAAAGATAGAAGAACAGAGACCAAGGGAGAGAGAGAGAGCAAAGAAGGGGGGAGAGGAAGAGGATGGGAGATAGAGAGAATGAGAGAGAGAGGGAGAGAGAGAGAGGGAGAGAGAGAGAGGGAGAGAGAGAGAGGGAGAGAGAGAGAAAGAAAGAGAGGGGGAGAAATGTGACAAAATTGGTACGGGAGTTATACATTTTTTATGAATAAAATTTTCTCCACTGCTTTCCATATTAAAGGATGAAATCGGAAAAAAGCTGACAATCACATTCGAGCACCAAACTAACTTTCTCCGTTTCTCTCTCTCTCTCTCTCTGTCTCTCTATCTCTCTCTCTCTCTTTCCATCATCCCTCCGATTTCTCTCTTTTCTTATTTATTCACTACTTCCTTATTCCTTTCCTTCTCTTTTCTTAACTCATTCCTTCTCTCTTTCTCTCTCTCTTTTATCTTAAAAAAATGAGTGTTTCACAGCCGTTTTTATTTCGTATTTTCGTAGTCTTAAAACAGCAGCTACTGTAGACGATTGTAGTCTCTGTTGTAGCCTGCCCAAACCGTAGTATGCCTCCCCTCTGATGGGCGAGAAGTGACACAATACTTCCCATTTATGTGCTGGGTCAACACTAGTGCACCGGAAGGTATCCCTTACAAACAATAGTTGTAACCAAATTAACGATACAATTTTTTTTTTCGGCTCGAAGGTTAGAACCAAAGATCTTCCACATGGCAAGCGAGCACTACTCTTTCCATCTTCCCTCCTATTTTTCTCTCCTTCTCTCTTTCTATTTTTGAAGAACCGTGTACTGGTAGTCAAGTGGTTAAGGCGCTGGTCTGGTAAGGGATCCGTTGGTTCGAATGCCACCCAATACATGAATATTTCCTCATTAATTTGAGTATATGACCACATAATAATACTGTGAGGGTTTTGGTGGTAGAAAATGCTTTAAGCATTAACCTCACTTGGTGGTTACCTTCCACTAACAGTATTATTATTATTTTATGAGCAAGGAAAACCTTCATATAACGTATTTCAAGCCAACACCCTGTATATTTAGGAAAAGTCCTATAATTTTGCGCTACCCACTAAAATTGTGATATAATAGCACAAACAAACACATTTATTTGTTTATTTATCTCTCACTCTTCCTCTCTCTCTCTCTCTCTCTCTCTCTCTCTCTCTCTCTCTCTCTCTCTCTCTCTCTCTCTTCCATTTTCTCTTCTTTTTCTTTCTCTATCTCTTTTTCATTTTCTCTGTCTCTCTTTTATACTGTATTTTTCTTTTCCTCTCTATCGCTTTCTCTCTCTCTCTCTCTCTCTTCTATTTCCCCTTCTCTTTCTATGTTGTTGAGGTTGAGAAGATAGTTAAGGGAAGGGAGAGAAAATGAAATGAATTGCCTTGGTTTTCATCTCTCGTTTTGTTGTTTTCAGAGAGAGAGAGAAAGAGAGAGAGAGAGAGAGACATAGAGAGTAAGAGAGAGGGAGAGAGATAGAGAGAAGGGGAGAGAGAGAGTAAGAGAGAGGAAGAGAGATAGAGATAGGGGGAGAGAGAGTAAGAGAGAGGGAGGGAGAGAGAGTAAGAGAGAGGGAGAGAGAAAGACAGAGATGGGAAGGGTTGAAAAATGAAATATCTGATTATTGTTGTACTGTTTTCATTTTCACTCTTTCAAGAGAAAATTCTTTCTCTCTCTCTCTCTCTCTCTCTCTCTCTCTCTCTCCCTCTTTCGGTTCCCTGAGGAATACCATGAACAATACAGGATCTAGTATTTCATTCCACTGCAAGGTTGAGGTGGAATCATCGGAAAAGGAAAGTGATTTTTTTTGTGTGAATTAGCCTTTGTTTTTCGATATATTCCACCAATGGCGGCTTTAAAAATGACTTTTATCAAGAACATCTCTTGGACATGTGTATTCTATTTGTGGTAGGATACCCTTCATTCCACTGCAAAGTTGAGTAGACTCATTGGAAAAGGAAAGTGATTTTAGACTTTTTTGATATCTTCCGCCACTGGCGGCTTCACAAACTACTTTTATCACAAAAATCTGGGACATTTCGGTTCTACTTTTGGTAGGAGGGTGTCAACTCTAAGAAATGAACTACTACTTTTATTTTCAAACATTAATAAAAGTAACTCTAAGAAATGTATAATTATATTCAACCGTTTAGCCAAAAATATCGACACAAACAAACCGAGGGCTTATCCTAACTTATTGTGTTTGGCTTATCCTAACTTTAATCCTGTTTAATAATTTGGCCTCAAAAATCTCTTCTATACTCTGATAATGCTGCCAAGTCATTCCTCCACTGTCTGGCTAACATCGTTCACGATAACGCCACTCTATGATGAATGCTGCTTCGATGGTCGTTACTAATACCAGTAACAAGTAACTACTCAATTTTCCTCACGAGTTATGAGTGAACTCCGGACATTCAAAATACTTTATGATCAGCAGACCTTTAAGATAAAATAATTCGGCACTAAGTGTTTAAGAATGTCTAGAATGGGCTGTGTACTGGTAGTCAAGTGGTTAACGCGCTTGTCTGGTAGACTAGGGATCCGTTGGTTCGACCAGTGCATGAATTTTCCCTCGTTAATTTGAGTTTGACCACATAATAATAAGACTCTGAGGGTTAGGTGGTAAAAAATGCTTTGAGCATGAACCTCGCCTGGTGGTTACCTTCCACTAAAGAGTGTTTTTTTATTATTATTAAGTCTTTTGTTCAGAATAAATTTATACTTTTGTACCCAGTATTGAAATAATAACCTCTCTCAAACCAACAACCAACATACTTAACACAACAAACTTCCTCTCTCTCTATCTATCTCTTTCTTTTTTCTCTCTATCTCTCTCTCTCTCTCTCTTTTTCCTTCGCCCTCTTTCTTTATACTTAACACAACAACCTCAGTTTTTTTCCTTTCTCTCTCTCTCTCACTCTCACTCTCTCTCTCTTTACTCTCCTTCTCTATCTTTATTTCCTCTTTCCTTCTTTCTCCCTATTCTTTCAGTATACCCTTTTTTTTTCTCTCTCTCTCTTTCTTTCTATCTCTTTTTCTTTCTTTCTAGTTATTGTTTTAGTATACCCTTTTTTTTTCACTCCCTCAGTTCAGTTATTATCTCCTTCTCTCTCTTTAATGTTTAACTCGTGTTTTGCCATTATATTTTCTATACTACATATCATAATGTACAAATACACACTTCTCTACACAATATAAATGCTGGGCTATATTTATTTTTTCTTGATCATTCTTTCTTCTCAGAAATTATATTTCGTAAACCCCATTATCATTCTCATACCTATCTCTTTCCTCTGTTTTTTTTTTTTATTTCTCTCTCACACTCTCTCTCTCTCTCTCTCTCTCTCTCTCTACAAATGTATTCATCTCTCTCTCTACCCTCTATCACTCTTTAAAAATTATGTACTACCATCTCTTCTATGTATGTATATCTAAATCTCTCTCTCTCTTTCTCTCTCTTTCTATCCAATGAGTTAAAACTAGCTTGAGAGGTAGTTCAGAAATGTATAAATTATTGATGAATTGCCTTGTATATAAAAAAAAATATATATTTTTTAAGTGTTCATCTTTTCAAGTAAATTATTGATGTAAATAAATTTGCAATATTATCAAATCAAATCTCTTTCTCTCTCTCTCTCTCTTTCTCTCCCCAAATGCATTCGTTATCCAACTTTCCTTTTCCCTCTATCCTCTAATATCGCTCTTTATAATTCACGTATCTACCTATTATGCATCTCTCGTATATATAAATATCTGCATAATCTATGTCTCTCTGTCTTCCTCTGTCTTTCCATTATAATTTTCTAAGAAAAACCACAAAATGGCAGGAAGAACGAAAAAATTGAATTCTGAAAGAAAAAGATTCCGGAAACTGAATTTTCAAATTTCCGTCACCTTGTATCTCTCTCTCTCTCTCTCTCCTTTTCCCTCTCCCTCCCTTTTTCTCTACCTCTCTCTCTCTCTCTCCCACTCTTCACTTGCCCTCTCTCTCTCTCTCTCTTCCAGTCTCTCTTTCTCTTAATCCACCTGGATGTCTCCCTCTAATATTATCTCTCTCTCTCTCCCTCTCTCTTTCTCCCTCTTTCTATCTTCCGCTCTCTCTCTCTCTCTCTCTCTCTCTTTCTCTCTGTACCCCGTCTCTTTTTCTCTCTCTCTCTAAATCCACCTGGTGTTTCCCTCTAGCATTATCTCTTAGCTCCCTCTCTCTCCTCACTCTCTTAATCTATCTTCTTCTTCTCTAATCCGATCTTTTTAATATCTTTCTTGAAAGAAATTTATAAGAGAAACAGGATTTGTAAGGATGAGATAGGTATGATATTGTATTATATCATATAAAAGAGAAATAAAATTATAAAAATTTAATATTCATACTGCCTGATGAAAACTATTAAGTAGCAGTAAGCCCAAGACGTATTATTCTGTGGAAAAATCTCAAATGTTGGGTTGGGTGGAAGAGATTGCCACAGGCAATAACCCCGCCCTTTAGGTAGGACATTATTGTTATTTTCTTTTCTTTTTTACTTATTTTATTTTTACATTTGTTTGTTCTTTTTTCTTCTTCCTTTCTTAATTTTATACTGTTGCCTGTTTGTCCTCCTAATAAAGCTTTAAAAAAAAAAAAAAATGGCAGAAAGCTTGTCATGTCCCGGCTGGGTTTCGAACCCACGACCTATGGATTCACAGAGTGCCGATTTTGCGACTGAGCTATCGGAACAGTTATTGTGTATTAGTTTTGTACAACTGTGAACCATTTACGAGGCAGTAATTTAATGTGTCTATTATTAGCAGTGTATTTTTTTTTATTTTTTTTTTTTTTTCCACTTTTCTATAACATCAAGGCCATTCAAGACGGGTTAAATTTATTAAAGTAATACTTTTTAGTGTAAGGTAAACACCAGGCGAGGTTAATACTTAATTTCGATTCAAATTTAATAACGTTTCTGGTCAGAAATATTCATCTGTGAAAATTAGTGAATGTGATAACACTACTATTCTTCTGTACAAATTAGTGAATGTGACAACACTACTATTCTTCTGTACAAATTAGTGGATGTGACAACACTACTATTCTTCTGTACAAATTAGTGGATGTGACAACACTACTATTCTTCTATACAAATTAGTGAATGTGACAACACTACTATTCTTCTGTACAAATTAGTGAATGTGACAACACTACTATTCTTCTGTACAAATTAGTGGATGTGACAAAACTACTATTCTTCTGTACAAATTAGTGGATGTGACAAAACTACTATTCTTCTGTACAAATTAGTGGGTGTGACAAAACTGCTATTCTTCTATACAAATTAGTGAATGTGACAACACTACTAATCTTCTATACAAATTAGTGAATGTGACAACACTACTATTCTTCTGTACAAATTAGTGGATGTGACAGAACTACTATTCTTCTGTACAAATAAAATTAGTGGGTGTGACAAAACTGCTATTCTTCAAAACCAATTAGTGGATATGGCAAAACTATGTATCTATGTACACCTTATTTTTATACAAAACAGTCAACAATAAATTAATAACAATATTAAAAAAACTTGTGAATATATACAAAAAATATAGAACAACATTTTTTAAGGGTTGGGTGGAAGAGATTGCCACAGGCAATAATCCCGGCCTTAAGGTAGGACATTAATGTATTTTCCTTTTTACTTATTTATTTTGTCATTTGTTTGTTTTTTCTAATTTTATACTGTTAACATTTTACTTTGTCCTCCTAATAAAACATAGTATAATAATAATTTTAATTTACATTTACAATTTTCTTGTAATCCGGGGCGAAGTTAATGCCTCGGGCATTCTCTGCCACCTAACCCCGACAACTACTATCCTTCTCAATCTCACCTTCTTTGTTTCAGAGTGTGGGAACCTCCGCGCTGAGGCGGGAGGACTATGACTATGCCCTGGAGGATTATGTGACGCATGCGCAGACGAGCACAAATGTGAGTTAGCCATCAGTTAGTTATCAATCAATCATCAGTAATCAATACCGCTAGTAATTAATGAATCATCAGTCATCAATTCCGTTAGTAATCAATCAATCATCAGTTAGTTATCAATCAATCATCAGTAATCAATTCCGTTAGTAATTAATCAATCATGAATAATCAATACCGTTAGTAATCAATAAATCTTAAGTAATCAATCAATCATCAGTTTGTTATCAATACCGAAAGGCCAATGAAACTGGAAAAGAATGGAAATAAATAGATAAATACATAATTGGGTCCTAACTAAAGTCATCGTGGCAGAGCGACTTAGCGCGCTAGGCATTGCACGCACGGTGACCTGGGTTCGATCCCCAGCGGGACAGGATTTTTTCTGCTCTGTTCTTGGGTGTTCGGGGTCCACTCATACCTCGTGAGGAAAAATGAGTAGTTATTTGTATGAGTAACGACCAGTGGCGGCATTACCAGAGTAAAAAGAAATTAATGTAATAGAATAATTCGAAAAGTACAGGAGGCTCTTAGTAATGCTGCGCTACCCACAAAAATTGTGAAGAGGCCTTGTGCTTCACCACAAATAAAACC